>JAGFMF010011626.1:438691-486306 GCA_019455555.1 Galemys pyrenaicus
TCCCCTCCCTGGCCGGCGGCAGGGATCGAACTTGTGCTGCAGTGGCTGCGGTTTGCTTCATAGTGTGTTGCTTAACCCACTGCGCCACCAGGGAGGCCCTATTTCATGAATTTTTAATCGTATTTTTTATAGCATTGAACTGAGCTTTTCTCCTAGAAATATTCATTATAAGCTGAATGTTGATTAGTTTATTAAAACAAATGGATCAATTCCCTTTATATAACCTCATGTTTCTCTACAGAATAAAAGCAAAGTCTGTTTATGGAGTAAAAAGGTGCTGCTCTAAAATGGGATGATTCTTAAAGAGATCTGGTAGAAAACTAATTCATCATATCTGGACTTTGGGAATTCCAAATCTAGTGATGGTCTTCTTCCCACAACCTCAGTATTAGAAACTGGGCTGCCTTCTGAAAGGAAAACTTGGTCTCCATCTGGGACTCTGGGCTAATTTTCACAGAAGTAGGCTAAAGAATTACTTGTTCTCCTTTCACGTAAGCTCACATGCTAATTTAAACCCTTTAGATCTTGCTACTCCAAATATAATGGAATATAAACTGAAGGAAAAATATGTCAACTGGAAAGGGAAAAAGGCTTTTGTCTCCAAACCCAGAGAAGTAGGTTTAAACCATCTACTTGTAGCTTTTCCCTGGGTATCCGGTTCATCCCAAATGGTTTTCCATTAGGGGGCCATATCAGGGCATCTTGTCTCTTACCAACTAGTTTCAGGGCTTGCAAAAATGAGCCATAAAAGGGTGAATGCAAACAAAAGCCTAACTGGTGGGAGGGAGCTGCACCTCCTACAAGAAGGCAGGGCTACTCACTTTAGGTGTGCTCTGTCCATCTTCCCAGAGCTCTAGAACTCCTGCATATCAGTGGGAATGCTGCATCTAGAAGGGCTTCGAATTTGGTTAATGCTAAATTCGAAGCGGAAAAAGTGTAAGAACTTCACACTATGGAACTAGGTAGGAAATATAGATGAATCAGATCTTCTATCCTTAGAAAAAGTAGGCAATCTAGGTTTTACTTCTGCATGTTATACAGAACTCTCTTGATCCCTAGATCTTCTTTGGGCATCACCTCTGTGACCTCAGTACATTACCAATGCTCCATGAGTTATGGATGTCAAGATCATTAAATCCCAGATTATTATTTGTTATTTTCTCAAATTTGGGAATAGGCAGGCAGGTGCTTCCTTGAAGTTTGGGTTAAACAATTCTTAAAATGTAATCCACTTTTCCCCAAAACTTATCTGTAGTTTATGTCAATACCGGCGTCTTTCGGGGATTTAAAAAAAAAGAGAGAGACTGTATATTAAGGCAGATGCACATGAAGGTAAAAGACATAGTAGTTCACAGGAAATTTTACATAGGAGGCTCTGTTTTATTCCAGCTCAGTCTTATAGCCCCATTATCTTGTATTATTTATATTTCCACATAACATCCAGAATAGAAAGGAGGGCTCAGAAAACAGCAATGTCAATATTGGAAACCAACTAACCAAAAGTTGTTTTTTCAAACTTAAAGATGTAAAACTGGGCTTCGAAACAAATGAAAGGTGCTTATAAGAGTCCTTCAAGCTTAGGAAATTTGACTTTAGAAATAATGCAAAGTATGTCATTGATTTTATTAGGTTCATTTTAATAAAGTGTATAGGAGTTTACAACTCAAACACGTATTCATAAAAACTATCAGATACATAAGATAGATCACACAGAGTGCAATAACATAAAACCAATAGTCTGCAAATAAGAGGTATTGCAAAAACTGTTAAGATTGACTTTGTCTTTCTCCCTTCCTTTCCATTTCACAGCCCTTGATATCACATGCACATATTGCTGCTAAGGTCTGATGACCTCAGTACTCTTTACAGCTGGACTGAACTAATTTAGCCAACTCAAAACACAGTCAGCAGAGGGAATTCACCTCTTCTTCATGGTATGAGAATGATCTTGCCCTTTATTTGGTTTCTATCTCCTACAAGTGATGTTAAATTTTCCTCTTGCAGGTCTTGTAGTGTTCTGGTCACTACTGTTCTTCCAATACCACAGGAGTTAAGGGTTCAGGACAAGTCCTATTGAGTTTCATTCTTGTGGATAAGAAGAAACATGCTTACTGTGGAAATGAGACTAAGGCAATGGCCACTTCGCCCCACCTTTATTTAGAACAATTGTTCTCAGAATTGGTGGTGAAAGGAACTGAATTCATCCATGCCAAATATCTACTGTCACCCCTTGGTATTCTTTGGATGTCCTTGTAAGGTCTTAACACCATGGCAGAAAGTATGACACCACACCCACACACACCCACACCCACACACACAACCTTTTCATCCACAACCCTCTAATAGGAGTCTTTGGTAGACTCAGAAAACACTTGCCTTTTTTAGAGGTAAAGGGCACATTGTCTGCTCTCACTCCCAAAGTCTCACTTTGACATTGGTAAAAACTTCTCTGTAATTCCTTGCCAAAAGGAATCAATCATATCCCTTTAACCTCTGTACATGATACTATTACAGTGTAATGCAGATAACACTGAATTTCAAAAGCAAAACGTTACTATAAACTCCTAACAGTGTCACACACATTGAGATTGCTAAAAAGTAGCTCAGACTAAAATTGTATGGAATCACAAGTAATGGAATACTGGACTAAGACACCAGTGTGCTTGTTAACATTTAGACATTTTTACAAGCTACCCCATAATCCTTTCGTACAGCAAACTTGCTTCTCCATATTAAGGCACTCTGGGCCTATGTTAGATAAGGTGAAGAGCAATCTTTGGGTTGTGTCTCCATAGAACAAGGTTAGGATTCTACCAACTTTCCTTCATCCTTTAAAAGATGAACCATTTCCTTCTTAATTGGAATTATTCCAGTGTGGTGAAATCACCACAGCCTAGGTTGAAATTTAAGAAATGGTTTACAGAACAAGGGAGACAAATAAAAACATGGTCAGTCCTTTCTCCCATCATCCATTTATTGGTATGGTGGTAACATGGGAATGTCAAGTGAGGAAATGAAGGGAGTAAAGGAATAGGAAGGTGAGCCAGGTAAACTTAGGGGATAGAGAAAAAACAGGAAAGATCCTGTTACTGACAGGATCTTGAACACTACATGTGGGAGGTCTGGTTCCTAAATAAAGGTCAAGGTGCAAAAGTGGCAGGTAGGACCATGAAGCAGAGAGCAATCCACCATCCTGGGAATCAAGACACTGTCAGTGTGGATTCCCACATCTAAGCAGAGGCAGAAGTTGTTTCAGTAACCAAGCAAACTTGTTTTGCAGCGAAAGAACATAAAATCCCCAGCCAGAAACCACTTTTTATTTTCAGCCATTTTGAAATCCTTTAAGTGAACTTCACAAGTCACATATTTGCAAGTGTTCTGGTGATTAAAAGCAAAGACTATTAGTAGTAAAAACTAAAAATTACACAATTTCATTTCAAGTTTTATGTTTACTGTTTGACAGGTTTGGAGGATTAGAATTCAGGGGTGGTGCTGGCAGTTACAAGGTATCTCTGCCTCTTTGTAAGTTGTGGTCTTTTTAGCAGCTCTCCTATGTACCCTTCATCAAAATAATCTGGGTTCCAAACTTCTCCATCTGTGTGATCAGCAGCCATCCCAAAGTTGTCTGGTATGTGTTTTCCAATTTTAAGTCCAAAGATACAGTAGAGAATAACATCTTTTTTTTTTTTATTAAAGGGACCCAAGTGCCTCTATTTCAAGCTAGAATGAACCAGATCCTACTCTTCTCTAATTTCCTGTAATACAGTTTCCTATTTTATAAAATATATACCTGTTATTATGATCTGTTTTGATTTTTCTGTATGGAAGCAAATAAAATATGATTGAATTTCTGTTGCCAGATCACTCTAGTTGATTATACTTATTTGAAATAAAACCAAAGTCTACTTCCTGAGTTAATGAAATGTCCACCAAAGAGTTGAAAACACTGATGTACAATTTCTAAAATGTATTAAATAATGGATTAAAAAGATACTGACATTTTTCTTAAAAGTTTGGAAATTTTGGTTATTAAACTCAGGCTTAACACACACACCAGTTTACACACATGAACATTTCAACTTACCAATGAGTGGGCCCAAAATGAAGCCATTTATGACCCAGATTCCCTAAGATCCTGCCCAGCATGTGTTTCAACATCAAATTTTGTTCATTCCACTTTCCAGCCTACTACGGATTTGGAGCTAAAGAGCTGTATGTGAATTTAAGAAATAGATTTATTAAATACTGTCTCCACACATTAAATAACTCCCTTGATTCAACAGTCCCTGTTAGTCCCTGTTAGTCAATTAACATGGATTCTGTAAGCATTCATCAGTGCATGTTGTGGTTCAATGCCCTATGACTAAATACATTCTGGCTCATTATGATCCACTGAAATGAAAGATTACAAGTTCCCGCACTTCCAATCAGATGTGTACAACAAATCAACACATAAAACAAAGTAAACAAGTGATGCATTATTTTGATGACTATATTTTCTTTTTCTCTTCAATGTTAACCTGTTGAAATAGTTATTGGAAACATGTACTTGCTACTAATTAAAACATCCTGAGCATTCCTGAACCCTTAAAACTAAATTTTCCAGCTTTCCATATTTAGAATGGCCTCTGGCAATGAGGCTTTTTATCTTTAAATGATGCATTTTATTTAATGAAGTTTTATTACTGTATGATCCAAAGATGGGTGCAGAATTCACTAGTTGTTAGCAAATAATCAATGTAATTCAACAGTAAAAAAAAAAATCATGCATCACATAAAAGTAATTTTCATTTATTTATATTAACTTCTCATTCAAATGTATTGGGAGTCTCCACCCATCATGGGTCCCAGTGAGAATGAGAAATGATTCAACTATGAAGTAAAATCATTATGGATTTTATCATGAAAAGTAAAATAACTACTTTAAGAAGGGATGTACATATAACTAAACACATTCTGCAGGGTTGTTATAGAGGTAAACCTGAATATTTGGAAGAGTGATTAGAATCACTTTTTATTTTAAAAAAAGATTTATTTATGCATACAAGAACTGGGGTACAGGCCAAAGATGTGGGAGAGAATTCACCAGAGGCAGAGTGGAGAACAAAACAGGCAGAATGACTGAAATCACTGCTGAGGGGAGCAGTGGGAGGGACAGGAGAGGCTGGCTGAGCCATGTAGGTTACCTCCCTGGCCAGGGATCCAACTCATGCTGCAGAGAGCTTCATAGTGCTGTGACTTAACCCCTTGCACCACCAGGGAGGCCCCTAGAATCACTTTTCAAAAAATGTTTCTGATCCGGGATGAGCACTTTCCCTGAATATTTCTATCCTCCTAGCTCCTGCCTTTGAGTGCTGTCAAGTGTTAACTACTAAGGGATTAGCTGAGACACAAAGTTGCATATGCACTAGTCCAAACTAACTCATTCAAGTTGAAAGATTTTTCATCCATTGTTAAACAGAAAAATCAGAAAAGACAATTGGGGAAAGCAAACTCTTAAAAAATGCAATTTAACACCCACTAAAGTGAAAGACATTGGTTTCTGACACAGTTGAAACCTTGGTGGAAAGACACTGATGAGGAAGTTGATTCAATGCCAATAAGTGAAGTTCACATGGAGACTAGACTAGAAAATGTCTCAAAAAGCAACTATTTTACATCTTACTGCAAAGATATCCAACCTTCAAATTTAAAGACTAATACACTTAATCAGTTGTATTAGTTTGGCATTCAAGCTTGATTCTTGGATTAATTCCCAACAATTCTTTAATCATTCATTTGGTTTGGTAAACAACTTTCCCAACTTCTCCAGCTAATAGAGAAATCACTAACATTTGCTACAAGTCAGAGGAAGCTTGAAACAAATGCAGCAACTCTTCCCATGAAGTAGTAGAACCACCTTATCAGAAATCATCTCAAGACATTTCATTTTAAGGCACTGATAAGGGTATGAAAACAGCTGGGAATGAGATCGCTCTAAAAATAGGAGACATTAAAAAACACAGGTCAATCATCTACCTGGCCTACTGCATATCTAAATAGGATAGAGAATTGAGAGGTTTTCATGGCTGGCTGATTCAGCACTTTTCCATTCTCCCAAATTTATTTACATGTCTCAGATTTATATTTCCTTAAGAGGCAGTAGAGAAAAATGGCAAGGATCTAGAAACAGACCAATCTAGTTTGTGATGAGTATGATTAATTAATTCCATAGCAGGAGCAGAGAATGCTCAGACCTAAGGTTTTTGAGTACTTTTAAAAGTTACTAAGACTGTATATTCAGTGGTTGGGAGAGTAACAAGATGCTTTTTTTATTGTTTTGAGGGGAAAATGTAGGACAATTTCTTATGACACAATACATGAAATTTAATAGCAAACAGAAGATTCTAGAGGAAAAATATTCCCTTTGAATCCTCAGTTCCAGCAGGATTTTCCTATACCTTCCAATGACTTCAGTTTTGCCACAAAAAAAAAGAACTGAATAAAAACAAGATTCAAGTCAGTAAGGTCAGGAGACAAATGCCAGTAAATAAGTGATCATGGAGGTAGGCATGGTGGCACAGGAGTTACCTACAAGAAAAAAGCTTCCTGTGCACACACACAATGCACACACACACACACCCCTGTGCATTCAGGCAAATTTAAAAAGCACGGATATGGGGAAATTTCAACATTATGAGACATGAGCAAATCTCTCATCTGTTTGCATTTCAATGTAGGAAAGTATCTGACACACCCATCCACAGACACTCATGCACAAGGACCAGCCTGACTCGCAGAGACACAGGAACAGAACAGGGAATCCTTCTAGAACTGCTGGTTTTACAGGAATGATTCATATCTGCAGGATGACACCTCCTCTTGATGAGCAGGAATTTAATTTTACAGTTTTTTCCAGAAATATCCTGCCCCCCCCCCCACCCCAAGAGTATTAAACCAACTCCTGAAAGATTAAGTTTCATTTCTCACTGGACATGACGCAAAACAGCAACTGCAAGAAAACTAGCAATAAAATGGTAACTTTGGGATTAGGGTCAAGTATTTTGGGATTTAAACAGTTTCTGGGGAAAATAAAGAGATCTGGGTGGCGGTGGAGAAGGAAATGACTGAAGGTCCAGAAATCAACATAAACAAAGGAAATGAGCATAACTTAAAGGGGTTTCAAACTAGTATCACCACAACTGAATTTGTAGATGGAGGCTCTGCTCTGACCCATGAAACTAAAATAATATATATTTTTTCTGAGGAAGGCTCAACTGGGAATGGTGTGTTGGGTATTAAGGGTGGGGTAGAGACAGGGGCCTAAGGCTCAGGTATTGCTCCTAAGGTTTCTGCTTGCCTGATTTTGAAGGAAAGGGCGCTAAAGCAAAAGGATCAGCAGTTGGCAACTCTGTAGTCCTGGAGGAAAGGGATGTGATGGAAACAGAGCCAGCTATAGACTGCTTGTTGGTTTGTGAAACAACTTTGTAGGCAGCAATGGGCTGGGCTTCTGGACTTGGCTCATCTTCTGGGCTATAGTGACGGGAATATTTGGACAAAGACTGGGGGCGGAATGGTTTACCAGCCATGGGGCCTGACACAGCTTCCTTCTGGGACTGAGGTCCTTTGTTTCTGTCATTATGATGGCCTCCAGATTCCAAGGACGAGCCCCTAGGAGAGATGCTATCAAGATGGTCTGCCGCTTGTACAGACTGGGAGGGGAGGTTTGACTGTTGGACAAAACCAGGTATGGAATACTGAGCTCGGACAGAGGCATATATTGCTCTATCAAGTCCTGAAAGCAGAGGAACATCATCTGTCTGACTGAGGAGACTGGCCTGTGCAGGCAACTCCTGGGAGGTGCTCTGGGCAACTGTTAACTCCTCCACGCTTTTCTTCTTGGTAAAGGGAGCTCTCAAGAATACATCTGCCTCTTCTGGCTGCAAAGGAGCCACACTGCCCTTGGAGACAAATGGAGCTTTGGAGAAAATGTCCATGTCATCAGTTGGAATTCTTGCACTCCTGAAGGGGGCTGTGGCAAAAACATCTGGTTCACCCAGACCATCAGTGGTTGATTGTGTGAGGGTTTGGAACTGATTCTTTCTTCCGCCTTGTAAAACCTTTTGCTCAGTAGAGACTTCTGACTGAGAGAATGGAGTGGCTCCTTCTAGCTTCCCATGGGGAGGCTTGCAGCTCTCATCCTCTTCTTCAGACTCCATTAGGAGAGGTCGAGACCCACTGCAGTCCAGCATGTCCCCTTCAAGGTCAGTCCCTTCCTCTTCACTACTGTGGAAGGAGCTGTTGCTTGAAGGGCCATCTCTGGCTAAGTAGTCGGATTCTAAACTGTTCTGAGTTTTTGTGCCAGGCACTCTGGATGGGTCTGGAAACAGGGCAAGGCTTTTAACACCCGCTGATTCTTTAAAGTGCTCTACAGTTATTACAGGACAGGGATTGGGCTCGTTCTGGAGACCTAGAAAAGCACAAAATGCAGAATTAATAGACAGGTCAGTTTAGCTCTTCTTTGAACATTTAATGGTCAGCCCATGACAGAAACATTGTGGGATCAAATGACAGATGTTGAAAATGGAAAAGGAAAAAACAGAAAAATAAAAGTCAGGCAAGGAAACTATGCACATACTGGAACACAACCAATCACTGTCTCACATTTTGGAACATGATAGGCACAATGTGCAGGAAAGGAAATGAAATGTTAGGCACACAGACATTCAGCGTTAACTATACGATGCTCCTACTCGCGGGGCCAGGCACCGACACCTGCTCTACCTGGCACTGGCTCATGATGGAATGAAAACAAACCCAGTCACTCATCTCCACATATACCACGACAGTTCTGGATTATGCAGATATACTGTCTGGAAACAAATTCAATTCAGTGTCCCACATGTAGTCATCTGCTCCACATTGCCTGCTCCCACCCCCATCCAAAAAGCAGCAGAACATCACTGCTTGATAAATGCAAGTTTACTTGATTTAGATCACAAGCACTGCTCAAAAGAGCACAAGAGTGCCCCAAATACAAATACTGAAGGCACTTGCTAAAGGGAGGAGATAGCATCAAAATTATTAAATAAATCACCTTCAGCTGCAGTTGTCCTGGAAATTTGTTTTCAGTCTTCTAAGTTAGCAAAGAACTCTTCTGCTTAAATGAAGGCACTATAAAGTTCTTTAAGCAGAAGGAGTAAAAGGCATGGGTAATTACATAAGTACTTGCAAACTCTAGTATATGAAATCACTTCTATCTAGGTAGAGGGGCCTCAGGGTGCTCTGGCTTTTAAAATCAAATAGACAATTATCAGAATGCAAGAGAGCTTACCTTCCAAGAAATATTAGCAGGTTAGAAGTATGTCATTGGGCACATGTTAGCAAGAGGGCAGGAAAAAGGCATATGTAACTAAGCAAGAAGAATCCAGTGAAAGGGTGGTTGGGGGTAAAGATATCATTTCAGCATGGGTTTCCCAACCCACCAAGATCAGAACATTAGGTATGATGATTTGATTCTATAGATGACTCAGAACTTCTGTACAGTGGTAAATTCAATAAATCCCTCCCCATACTAGCCTCACCCATTCTATGCAAACAATTAGCTAGTAGAAACTTGTACTAAAAATTATCCCCTGCTAAATTTTTTTGCTTGAATTAAGCACACAGAACACAGCAGAAGTGGCATCAAAATCAGTTTATTGGGAAACCAGTCACTTAGAGACATTACAATGTAAAGAGATGTAGAGAGAGATCTGAACATTTTAGAGGATACTATACAAAAATACTATGTTTCTCTGAATCCTGTAACTTTTTAGCAGTGCCTCTTTTTAATCGGTTCTGACCTTAAATATTGTTTTCAAAAACAAAAACGGTGTTCCCCTCCCTCCCGTTTTTATTTCCTTTACTAACAGTCTGAATGCATCTGGTGAAATCCATTAGAGTCCAAGTTAATTTCTGTATTGGTGCCCGAAGGTGTTCTGAACAGTATTTGAAGAATATGATTTTGAAGGGGTAACATTTTTCTTGCATTACAACTTTAGCATGTGTACCTATGGAGATACTGAAGCATTAGCTAGCTGAGGGGAAATAAATGAAACACTTTCTCCCTTGCTGTGTGTGTGTGTGTGTGTGTGTATGGAAAAGTGTATCTAATCTTCTAGGCAGGTATATTGATATCAGATCTGTCACACTAATTCCCAGATGATAGAAATCTATAAGGAAATTCAAATGAAAAGGGGCAAAGAAGTTTTCCAAAGTATGACTTGCTAAACAAAGTGGTACAAAAGGCCCTCAAATGCCTTAAGTCATTTTCTGACACGATATGAGTTGGACAAAGTTTTCGATTGCCAAAACTAAGGCATAATTTCTTATCTTCCAAAGCTACTGCAGAAGTTGATATGTTATTAACTGGTCCCATGGAAGAACAAAGGTATCCCTTAGGAAACAAATGGCAAATTTAGTCAAACCAAGGGTCAACTCTGGCATCATACAGATCAATAATGAAAATGAACACTAGTATGACTGGAGCTGATATTTTCTGAGAAATTTAAATTGAATTTAGTCAAATCAAATGCAGAGGCTGCCAAAAAGCAGTTACCTACAGAATCAGGGGCACTTTGGATGCGTGCAGTGTTAGATTATATTTTGAGAACTGTAAAGTAGCAAGTAGGGGCGCCCTTACCCAGAGCTGGAAAGGATGGAAGAACATGCTTAACTCATTGAAATTACTTGTTAAAAAGTGGGTTCCTGCCAACTCAGAGCATAGTCTATGAGCTTCATAGTGAGTAATGGGAAAATCATATTTAAAAGTCCAACAACTTTTTAAAATTCACAAATACAGTCACAAAAATTCTGTAACACCAAGTTTGAAGGGAAAACTAGTCTCCTGTCTTTTAAAATAAGGCCAGATCTATTTCAGATCTCTCTTTCTGCTTTGCAGGATTGGAAAAGTACATATAAAGGATTCTCCAAGTCTCTCAACCTTTCCATTCTTTTTAGAGGAGATGCAGTGTGACCGAGGCAGAGAGCAAGCACCCTTTGCAACTCTCCAAGACTCGCACTCTGGACACCAAAGAAAAGCCGGTGGATAGGGAAGCGCAGACATCCACTTTCCCTCAGGGAATTTTGGTGGTGCAGCACAAGAAACAAAGTAGTCAAGAGAAGGAGAGATTCTAAATAACTGTAAACAGAAGATAGACATTAAATCCTGTTGGCAGTTAGAGGTTTTTTGGGGAATATGAGTGTGTTTTTTGTAGGGAAGGTGTGTGTTTTCAAAGGTGAACAGTCTTTGCACATGAAAATAGCCCTGTACTGTTAGGAAAACATTTTGAAGCATCTGCCTAGGCCCAAAGAAGGGCTTAAACTAATTTAATCCCATGCCATTAACCCAATTCCTCTGGTAACAACGGCATGCATAGCAGATGCCTGTGGCCAGAGTTCAACAAGCTAGCCAGTTGATCCTGCGGGGGGAGTGTGGGAGGGTGTGGGTGGTAATGCTAATGCTCAGGCCCTGGTCTCACAGCTTACACAGGGTCTTCCTCATCAGGAAACCCGTGGAAGGGCATTTTGTTCTCATTCCCTCAAACAGGGTCACATCTCTTTATTTTGGTTTAGCACATTGAGCAAGAAGTCAAAACACACTTCTAGCTCTAATGTTTAAGATTAAGCACTCTTTCAACACGTCCACTAGGGATAACTTTATTTAAGTCCATTTTGAGGCTCCAAATTATGTAGCTTGTATGTATCAGAGAGTAGGAGTCCCAAAAAACACTTGGTGACCTGGCCACTATCCTTACTGCCTATTAATTTCCAAAGCAACCAGAAGTGCTGAATGATTTGGGATAGGTTTACTCTGGAAATTTTATCTGATGGACTTAATATCATCAGAGCATGGTTTAACCTAAACCATGGTTAAACCTAAAGATTTAAATTTCAGGGTGGACATTCCTTAATGCAATATATCATGCACAACCAGCATCTTGCTTCCCCCCACTCTGTAAAGTGAAATAGCAGTTACAGGGAGTATCAAAGACACGATCTTTACCAAAATGAAAATGAAGACTTGGAGTACTGAGAAATCTCCTCATATAGTTAGCAAATAGAAATCTTTCATGTGAACTTCAGAAATGCAGCACAAATTGAAATTAACACTCTTGGAGCCAAATCAGGTAATCAAGAGATATACATCACACTAACAATTTCCATGTGCTTCTGGCTTAGAGAATAAAATTATGCATTTGGTTCTACCAGATGTTATGCAGTTTTGTAAAACCCATGACTGGGGAATAAGCAGTGTGACGAAAGCCAACGCTGGCTAGTGATGTTATGCTGCTCAAGCCAATGGGACAATCAAATGAGAGAGATTTCTCCCTGGGCCTAAAAATGTTGTTGCCAACACAAGATGTTTAATTAAATTGGCCTGAGTAAGTTAAAGATTAACTTAGAGGATGGTAGCTACACATCTGAGCTCGATTTTACAACCTCGTGTCTGCTCGTACCAAATGTAGGCTGACAGGGGTTTTATTCTCTGATGGCAAGGCTAAGCCAAGGTAACCATGACTCATTAAAATGTCCTCAGCATGTCTCTTTCACACATATCTGCCCTTCCCTGGTGCACAGGTACTTATTGTCACTCAGCAATGTGTTTAGATTCTTTTCACAAAAGTGGGTTTCATTAACTGGGGTTATTTACATTTCTGAACAACATGCTCCTGTTTGAACAGACAACAGTCTTTATTCCCCTGTATGTTTATATTAGAAATTTGCTTACACTTACTTTTATATAATGCTAGTGTAGCAATATTAAATTTCACATTTTTACTAGTAAGATAGCTTCATGTACCTGTGTGTCTTTTTGGGGACTACAGGATACAGATCTGTATTAAATATATATTTACATGGCCAGGAGTGAACATCAGGGCAGAGTAGAATATTCAGAAGAAAAGAGTAAACTGAGGACACTACATCAAAGTGGGAACCCAAGATAGTGATTTTCATTTTAGCAACTGCCGTGATTTGGTAACTTGGCATAGGTCTGCATTACCCAAAAAACCTCCAGTGCCCACCGTAGTGAAAGGAAACCCATGAGAAACAAAATGGTATCTTGTTGCAGATGATCTGAATGGAGGGGATCTGGGATTCTCATTCAAGAAACCCAAGCATATCCAACTTCAGGAACATTACTACTGTGAGAAAAGAAAAGGCTAACTTTGTACTGGAAAAATTATAGTCTCAGGAAAAGAATATAGATAGCCTTGCAATTGCAGTCTGGACTGTCAGTAAAGATACCATTTTAAATATCCATGTGATAGCTTATTCTGCCTATTGGCTTTTAATTTAGTACTTTGGGCAATTCTGTCATTTTTACCCCCAAACTCTAAGTTAGTGGCTCTAGAATTATGATAATCTTACAAACTAAAAAAGTTTAAAACTCCAGGAAATCATAGAGAGAACTCATCATGGTAGCTTTATTTTGGCCAGCGTATCTTTTGTTCTTATAGAATTATTTAACTGAACACTGCTGCACTGAGTTAGTTAACCCAAGAGTCTCTTCCTTCCCACAGTGCTGCTGAAGACAGAACAGTTATTGCCTTAGGGGAAATTATGTTGATTTGAATCAAAATGATCAATTATCTGTAGTCAGAATAGGAAAAAAGTATTAAAACAAAACTAATATTTTATTGTGAGGAAAAAAAGGTTTTTTTCTTATCTGTTCCCCTCTGACTTAGCAATCTTGGTCCTATAATTCTAATTCAAGAAGAGACAAGTCTAATATTGGCTATAAACATGTGACAACCTCTTTTGTGCTATTTTAAAACTCCTACCTTTCAATTTTTTAAGCCATATTAAAGACAGAGAATATCACCAGTGTTTCCTTATTTAGAATATTAAGAAAAGTAAGGCTGACCATTATCAACTTCATTATATGGCCCACTTATGGAATTTTCTGTGGATTATACTTTTTACTATCTTCAATAGTAACCACCTTCATCGTAAGGGGTGATTTTGTTTTTTAGAAATAGTTAAATATTACTCAGAATCAACAGTGGTGGAAAAAGTAGGTGAAGGAAGATACTGAAAGCAATACTAATTAGATAATAATAGTTGATTTCCTTATACCCTATCATCATCTTCCTTAATGTTATTTCTAAGGAGAGGAGTTCTGAAAGTAACTTAAATAATGAAGCATCGTTAGAAAAACTATTAGCTTCCTAAGTAAAACCAGATGCCTGTGAAGGGAACAGCACTCAATTAGATATCAAAATTCTGATATGTCTGCTAAAGAAATTACTAATTATAACCATATTTAGAAGAATACACTTAAACCTTACATCCTCTGTGTTTTGAAAAATATTGGGAGTTGAAGTTGGTGATCTAGTTATTAGAATGCTGTAGCGGGGGAGAATGTGTGTGTGTAATATTAAAAACAAAGGAAAATCTATGTCTAAAATTCTGTGATGATTTAGACTTCTATCCAGATAACCAAGAAAAAGCAACTCGGTTTAGTCAAAGCCCACTATAATTCTCTAAAATATAATTACTATTACAGTAGCAGTAAGAACTATTAGAAAATAACTTAAGAACATCAGGATTACATAAATCCTTCATAGTCCTTCCAAAGCATAATAATGTATTCTTAGAACCCTAGAATTCTATAACCTTGAAGACCATCTAGTCCAAACACCTGCATTGTATAAATAAGGAACAGCAGTTCTGAGAGTGAAGTGTCTGCTTAAGAACAGTTAGCCAGCGACCTTCAGTGATGAGATCTCAGGTGGCCTGTCTTGCCCATGCCTCTTCTCCCACCACCCTGCTGCGATTTGAACACCTGTGAAATGAAGTGGATGGACTAGAGGGCAGTCTTTAAGGTCTCTCTTATAGCCCAATCTACAGTTTTATAAATCTATCAACTATCAACACACTATGTTCATTTTAAGAAAATCCTTTTAGCTCAGTAATGATGCTATAGATAAAGGAAGGTCCTTTTAACCCAGGCACTCACATGTAAACCTTAACAGAAAAATAGTTCTCCCCTTTAAGGACCTATCCTTAAAGAATAAGCTCAGGATAATTTCATGTCATCATCTCTCTCAGGTTTCCTTCATCAAGGAAGCCTTCATCTCTGGCTTCTAGTCTGTTCATTTTCTTAAGTCTCCATTAAACTTTACTGAGCCAGATGACTAGATAATATAGCTCAATGCAGCTGAATAATTATGAAAGGAACAATTAGAGACACCTAATTTCTGAACTGTATTCTTCATGGTTTTAATTAAATCGAGCAACTAGGTATTTCATTGTATTTCTAACATGTATTATGAAAAAAATCAAATTGGAAAACACAGGCACAGAACATTATTCCTATTTAAAAATAAATATTTTCCTTCATTAGTGTATATATATTCTATGTCCAGGAAAAAGAATACAAGTCTGATCTTCAGTAAGTTTCCTGTCCATAAAGGGCCAAACCAAGTTCCAATTCTACTGCTATCCAATCATGAAGGGCTCTTCATAGGTATCTTTTTTTTTTTTAACTCAGCAAGATTATACCTCCCTCAATTTCGAAAATGATCCATCATCCTAATTGAAGCCTTAGCTCAACTGGTTTCAGCTGGGAAGAGAAGTATTTAAAGTCAGAAGGAAGACTTAAAGATCCAGACTTTTCCTCTGATGCGCTTCAAAGGCTGCTCTCACATTGCTAGGGTCAAAGTCTGACCCTCAAAGTGCAGTGCTTTGTAGGCTGTTGTTGCTGTTAAATTTCTTCCCTTCCCTCCCACCCCGCCCCTTTAAAGTGCACATGTGAGGAAGAAGAAACAAAAGTACTAGATAGAAAAACAAGCAAGTGGACTTGGAATTTTATTTGTACAAATCCAATCAACTAAGGGTTTCCCTTCTGACCAAGGAAAATGGGACTCAAGGAAGAGAACCACAATGGGGTTCCTCTGTGCCCACCTCTTTTCAAAAGGGTGATTTTATAAAATTGCTTTCCATGTAAGGAAAAAAATACACTTCAGTAAGTAAGCACATATACAGAGGGTGACCATGAGGCATGTTGTCATGTCAGTGCAGGGTCCTTTATTTATTTTATGAACAATATTCTAAAGTTAGTGAGGAACTACGCTTTGTTTTGTTCTGTTTTCTTAGTCTAGAAAGCCAAGGAGAACCAACTGAACATATTTCACTGGCTGCAGCCTTCAATTCAAACATCAGAGAGAAAGAAAGATAAGTGGCCACAATCAAATTGTGCCTAGCTTGTCAGCACACTTATTTTCGATTATCTGAAAATAAACAACATGCTTATACTACAAAGACAGAGGACCTGTTGAAAGCTTATAGCAACACGTAAGTCTACTCAAAATGGTTCCATATGTTACACTGTAGATAGCTATGTAGTTATACAAGGGAAAGAGATCAAAACCCTGTACAGACACCTGATATCAGACTTGAAACGCCAAGTGGAAACAGAACTATTTAGCGTCTTCATTTATACACAATTTACAATTTTCAATTCAAAATAAAAATCACAAGAAAAATACATCTGTTTCTGCTACAATTCCTTCCCTTCCCCCTTCCTCCCCCACCCGCACCCCCCTCCCCCCAATGAAAAGTCTTCTATTAAAAGGTATCATTTTACCACCATTGTCTTATTTTGGTCTAATTCTGAAATCCCAGCTTGGGACAGTTAACATGAAAAGGAATGGCAATACTTGGGATTTATATAATGTACACATTTTATCCAAGAATCTCAAGTACTTGCAGTCATGTCTCCAGATCTGAGAAATCACGGTTCAATGGAAGCCAGAATGCTGGACGAATGCTGGGCAGGCTGCATGGGGTGTAAAATCCCTTGGCTAAGTCTATGATCAAACAAGGTCAAAGTTGGTTGGCTAGAGCTGGGCTCATTTCTCTTTTTAAACAAATACCATCAGTCAGTTTTATCCTCTCTTAAACCACACACACATCTCTAGGCTATTGCCTAGAGTTAAGACCAACTGAAGAAGCCAAGTCCTTATGACAATGCAACAGGATAAAAAGCAAAAACAGAGAAACACATTCATCAGCATCTGGCCAAAGGAGACAGGGATTGGGAGGACTGATTTGGGAGGTCATTCCTAGCAAGAATGAGACAAAAGTGTCAGTTCACTAGTTTCAGTTACAGTTAAGCTTTTGGTGGAGTTGATTCCAGCAGAGGTAAAGCTCATGGCATCTAGCACTTGATTTAAGATATGCTATTGAAGAATGGTAATGAGAAAACACAGCAAACTAATAGGGAAGGACTGGCCAAGGAATATCTGGAGGGTCAAAGTAATTTTCTTTCCTTAACATTTCTAGAGGAGAAGGCAAAGGGTAGGAGATAAGGGCCAGAGGGCCCCTTATTTGCAGATTTTTTTTAAAAAATCATTTTTTCTTATAACTCCGTAATGAAAATGTGTATTACGGTATGAAGATTACAGAACTGCATCTGCTACTGGGTCACGGCTACAGGTCTATGAGCTGATCCACCAGCAGTAAAGACCTGGCTAGGTTGGGAAGACTGGACTCAGAGCTCCCACTGCTGTTTCTAGAGTGCCCACCTGGAAGTGGAGAGATAGGAATTCAGTACAAAACACAGAGGGTTAAGGTTCAGATGTGCAGAGCAAGCAAAGGAGAAAAAACAAAACAAAACAAACCCTTAGAGAAGCAACAGTTTACATTTGCAAACTCTTTACATGTTGATTTTTAGATATACCCGCCACCTCCCACAAGTTTAGCGCTGTGTGCACACTACACTATAGGCAGGACAGCTTGCAGAGAGGACAGTTTTGCCTGAGAACTGCTAACTGTCTATTAGCTTCCTGACAACACTGAGTGACCTTCCTGATCAGATAAAAATCAGTATTTTTTTTTCCTTTGGGGAGGAATCAGTAAGACTATTACCATAAAAACATGTTCCAAAAAAAGATAGATGGTCCTATGGCAATTCAGTGTTTTATGGCAAGTTCAAATTATTTTAATTCATCAAAGAGAAAAAAGGGTGTTCCATAATGTTCAAAAGATGCAAATGTACTCAAAACACATTAATCTCTTTGGGAAAAATATTTATTACAGGATGTTCTAATCATGATTTAAAAAATGTTCAGTGCTATTTGAAAATAGTATTTGAACCTTCAGGTTCAACTGACTGAGAATCACTATTTCTACTTGATACTTTGTAAAAATGAGCTTGCAGTCAAATACTTTCTTCTCTCTAAATAAATAGCATGTGCACGTTTTAAGATACCTGTACCAGTATGTCTAGCTATGTCTATCTATCTCTGTTGGCCTAGTTGACAGTGGTTGTCATTACCCCCAATTCCTTTCATTAAAGATGACGCTTCCTCCCTCCCCTTATAGATTAGTTACATTAACTATTTTGAAGAGAGCTGACCAAGCCCTTCTCTTTTCTCCATCCTCTCTTTCTTACCTTGTGGGTTTTTGGTTATCAATACAGGAATAGGGTCAAACTCATCTTCTGCCACCTTGTCCGAGCCCTCAGGGACATCAAAACCTGAGATGAGATTACTATCTTCTGCAGCTTAATACAGAATGCAAGCACACAAGCAGAAATAACAGAGGCAAAGATTAGCAAATGAGAGAATGTGTAAGAGACACAAAGATCCCAACTATACAATTACTGTTGTTTTTAAAGGCAATAAATGCTCGTTTTCTTGAGTTGATATAAAAGAAAACTGAAAAACTTAGATAGGAAAAAATGCTTTTAGAACTGGCATGTTAAGACTTTTATAAATGATTAGGAAGACGGGTTATAGGAAGAGCTCTTTTATAAGACCACTAGTTGTAGTTACTGTGAGATGTCTCTTCTTTAGTCATTTATCTGCTTTAGTGAATAAACAGCAGCCTAATTAATAATATTCAAAAAACTCAGGAAGGGGTGGAAGAGGTAATAGGAAATTAGTTGCGTTTTAAAAAGCAATTGCTACATAAAAGAAAAACAAAACTTAGGTCTGAAAGGATTCACTATCCAATGAGAGGGAAAAAAGACTTTCAAACAATTCTTAAGTCTTAGGGACTAATGGGGCACACAATCATACGCACTGAGATTTCAAGCAGAAGTTTGTTAGAAATCTCAATTCTATAGCAAGCTATTCTCCTCGTAAGTGCTAGCTGAGCACCTGTTTTGCAAGAGAAACTTTTCTGCAATTACACATTGCTGCTGACATGCTCCCGCCAGACATAATTAGTTAAATAGGTAATTTCTCTCTACATTCTATTAAAAACATAATTATTTCAATGGTATCAGAGGTAAAGACAAAAACTCAGCTATTATCATTGCAAACCAGAGGCTAATTATTTTAGTGATCTTGGGGAGACTTCCTTCTTGAATTTCTTTTTAAGGACTAAGTTTCCCACCCCCTACATATCCACTCCTTCTAGACAACCAGTTACCACCCAAGCATAGAATAGTGATTGCCAGTTACAGTAAATGAGGCATTGTGCCTGTCACTTTCACCAACTACTCACTGATAGAACTTAATTCAAGCTATCTCTGACCAGCAGAATTTCAAATCAATATTAATTTAAGATTACGAAATGAAAATGGTAAATCAGAAAGAGAAATTCAATAATCAATCATGACTTAAAGGTTAACTAAAATCCAAAACGTTTATAATTTCTATAAAACCTTTATAATTTATAAGTCAATCTTTAAAGATTGACTTTTGAGTAATAATGTCTATTTCTTTATTGTAGTAATCATTATTCAAAATTTTTAAACCAGACTTAAGAATTTAAGTTCTTAGGTCAGTAAGTATTATATATTAACCCTCAGTTAGTGTATTGTTAACTTACAGCATGTACTTGAACTGACTGCAAAGGCATGTAGCTCTGCTTTTAGTAGATAACATGGAATATCTGTAGTCCAGGTGATTGCCAGAAAACAAGACCTCCACCAGACTGCTGCCTCAGCATTATTAAAGATTCTTACTGAAAGGGATTGCTAGACAGTGGCTAAAAATACAAACTCAAGTTTCCCATGTAAGGGTGGTTAAAAACCTCCACTAGCAAACACTTTGGTAAGGGAAATGCTCAGGAATTGTTCAACTCTTTTCCTCCAAGATATATGTGTGTCTGGAAGAGGAAAACATTTACCTTTATGGGCCGGAGCAGAGATCGCTATGGGGGCAAATTCTTCCAGAAGATCAGTAGTGGGGTTAGAAAGCAGAGAGCAATCAATCAGGGAATCTTCCCCGGTGAGAGAATCTGAGTCCAGATTAACAGCATCCAGGTCAGTGATGGCATTAAATGGTACACACAACAATACCATGAAATTAGATGTTAGCCTTTAAGTTATTGCATTTATGTGTTACACATATAAGCAAAAGTGGGAGAAAGAAAACCAAAGGAAACATATTAAGCATTCTGGGTTTCCATCTATAGAAACATCCTTTCAGATTCTTTGTACATTAATATATAAATATAAAAGAATTTTTTGCTCAGAGGTTGCTGGTTTGTGATCTGGATGCCAACATAACTTCAGCAACTCAGTTCTTAGTCAATGTCATTTGGATAAAAGAATTTTGCCATTAAAGAATTTTACTTATACTTTCCCTAAATATTTATGGGATGAAATGTCCAAGTTGGAGAGGATTTTCTCTGGCTTATTATTAGCAGAATGACATAATTAAACAGTGCTTTAAAGGACTGAACTAGATTCTCATTCAAAATAGAATGATATTGCCTCTTACTAATATTCTTTAGGTTTGACTCGCTCCTTTGAACGTATGATTTTGCTTTTAGTTAAAGAACAAAAGACAATTCAAAGTTTGTCAAGCATTTTAACATAGTTTGTTTTGGGAAAATTTTCTAGAAGAAAACAGTCATGTATGTATAAGGAAAAGGCACTGTATTGTTCTCCATGTTAATTTTTCTTTTTGACCTTGAAGAGTGTGTGTACTTCCTCGACTTTTATTGTTTCTGTTTGAAGTTAGGAATTCAGATAATTTTATCAGGGGAAATTATGGACCTAATTAAAATGAAGGTTATCAAATCCACATTTAGGGAATTCTACTAATAGTGAACTTTGAAATTAGGGTGAAAGTAATACTGGATCCAGGGAAATCATCTGCATATGATGAAAAGACTTTGAGGGGAACTGAATGTTAACGTACAGAACACGAGCTATTTATCATGACACTATTAGATAGGAAAGACTGCTCAGGAACCTTGAGGAGTTTAAGGCCATGTTTACGGCTTAGCAGAGATCTTTACTTAGGGAAGTGGAGCGAATCTGTCACCAATGGAAAGAATCTTGAATAAAGAAGTACTATAATCAGAGAAAACCCAGGGATCTATATAAAAAAAAACCAGGGCTCCAAAAATCACTCTGCATACTTTGGTGATTATAAGTATGTTGGTGAGGAAATATGTTACTCAAAATCTAGCGTATAGAGTGGTAACAATACATACCATCCATTCTAGGAGGAACTAATTTAAGTTGGCTGCAAAGTAAACCCAGGTTCATTTGCTGCAGGTGGAAAGATGGGCTCTGAGGGCTCAGCACACTTGACTGGTCCACACAGCTACAGAGACACCTGACTGACCTGTTCGGTTCGAGGTCACAGATTCCGTCTGAGAAGGGAGGCGCTGGGGCACTGGAGGCTCCAGTCCTGGTATGAGACTCTCAACAGCAACATCGGCTTTTTCTTTTGCACAGGCATTAAGAAAGGAGAGCAAAGCGTGAGGGAAAGGGAGTCAGATGGTCCCTTCAACAATTCTGTAAAAGCTTTCCTCTATAAGGTTCTAAAATGCAGTGTCAGTGAGAAAGAAAGTACAGTTACTTTATTTCTGCTGCTTTAAGTGCCTGGTCTTCCACATGCAAGATTAACCACTTTGGGCTAGTCTCAGTGATTCTCAGTTTTTATAGATAAATGCAGAATGTGAGCCACCTAAGCAGATCTCTTCCATGTCAGAAGACACAGGCTGAAAACCACTTTAGAATCTTTTGGTAATTTTGCTCTTCTAAGGAGTAAACTTGGGGGTAAACATTTGCTGTGTCTTGCAAAGACCACTAGTCCATCTCAAACCCCAACCCATACTGCAGCTAGGAGGTATTCTACACTGTGAGACATCCGAACTGGAGGCCTGTCTCCCTGGATATTTGGTAGGTCTTGACTGCCTTGTCGTTGGAGCACAGGAAAACAGCAGAATGAGCAGACTAAGACCCTATTCTGGACCCTACTTGTGGGGCTTCACTGGGCAAGTATTTTCTGTTATTAATACACAGTACATTCTAAAGAAGAAGCTACTAAAGTTCAAAATCAACTTTCTTCATAAAGTTTTTGTAATCAAATGTGAAAATTTCCACATTCCTCTTCCTTCATTACAAATTCAGAAAAGGCAAAAATAACAGTTTATGCCTCTAGAAGGAAAATGCTTTCTTTGAGGTGATAACAAGTAAGATTAAATAGCCTTGGCTTCTGGGTGAGCACGACCTCCACCAGGAAGCTTCATGGAATTTCTAACCCTTACCAGAGCCATTCACTAGAAAGCTCTAACCAGTTAGTCTTGAAAAAGACACATGTATCATGCATGACTGAAGAAACAGAGATGATGACTTTACCAATTACAGGATCAGAAGTGCTACCAAAAGGATCTGTCATAGGTAAGAGGTCAGGGAGCAGAAGAGAAGTGTCAGGAGATTTGAGGCCCTCAATTAGTTTTTCTAGGTTGGGCAGAGAAGTAGAGAGAAAGCAAAAACAGAATGAGATATTAAGCAAGGTGATCTTTTGCTGTTTTCTATTAAAACATTTAGTGTGTCAAAATTTTATACGGATCCATCACAAAAGTGAATGCGAACATCTTACTGAAAATAAGCTTTCAAAGTTTGAAGTTCAAAAATAATTATTTCCCCAATGGACATGATTACTTTGTAAAACATTCAAGATGCTGCCCTAACTTTGTTTTAAAATTTCAGTTATGATTTATACTGAACAACTGTCATCAGTTTTAGGTGCACAATTTGATAAGTTTTAACAAATGTACACATTCATATAAACACCAATAAGATAATGATGTAGGAAATTTTTATATCCCCAAGACAACCCTTCAGCCCCTTTCCTAGTCAATGCCTTCCTCTCCCTCCCAGACCCTGGAAACAATGACCTGCTTTCTCTCTCTAAAGCTTTCCCTTTTTGAGACTAGTCTATAAATGGAACTATACAGTATGTAGTCCTTTCTGTCTGGTTTCCTTCATTTAACACTACACCTTTAAGATCCCACCATGTTGTCACATGCATTAGTAGACTGTTCTGTGTTATGCTGAGAAGTGATCCACTGCGTGAATGAACTACATCTTGTGGATTCATTCACCACTTGATAGACATCTGGTTGTTTCCAATTTTAACTATTGAAAATAAGCTACCATCGACATTGGCATACAAGCCTGTGTATTCATATCCTTTCCTGGGCTTAGATCTGAATGTCCGTGCTTTCAACCTGCATGTAAAAACTGTTTATAACTTGCCAAGAGAAGCAATTAAACCACACCTAAGTTAGTTTCAACAATCATTTATTGTCTGCCAACTAATAGTCTGTGACATATTGGTACTCACTGTTCTATGGTCAAATCTCACACAATTCACTTAAGCCTGCAGATGGGTTATTTATGATTTCATTTGGCTAAGAAAGAAAAGGACATCAGACGCTACCAGATTTGTCACACCCACTAACTTAAATGTATGGCAATATGCATACATTTAAATCCCTTCCCAAACAACTCCTTTAGCCTTGACCTGTCAACAACTCTCAATTTACATTAACCAATTAATGATAATATATAATTTGAAACAAAATAATGAGTCATAGGTTCTTGTAGGAAAAGAAAGAACTCATGTCTCCTTTTAGTCTCACAGAGACTGAAGTTACATAAATTCTTTAACTTGCCTACTTCAAGGCCTAGCGATGATGTTTTTTCTATTACAGAAATAAAATGTCATTAAGATGAAGGTTAAAATTAAAATTTTGCAAAAAGCAAGCAACTAAAATTTCAACTATTTGTCTATAACATCTTAATAAATCTATATTCTTATAGGCCATCAGGAATCAAGATAAACAATGACCAATAATATTTTTGAGGGGTAGGAACCAAATTTTAGGTCATCTCTATTTAATGTGAGATATAACTAAAATGAAGCAAAATGGATTTTCAGTGTCTTGGCAAGATAATTTGCTTTGGTACAACCAACACACTGCAGAAAAAGACATTTTTATTGATGAAACCTCTATTTACCATCTTTGTAATATATCATACCACATTGAGATATCTTTGAATTAAATGACAATCTGCTACACTTCTCATTTAACAGATTTATATTGGAGAATGGAAGGAAGAAAGAAGTATCTCAATAGGAGGGGGACAAACCAGAATACTAACCAGGTATACAAGTATAATCACATTAGCATTAATCTTGCTTTATCTCACATTTTATTCTGTTAGAAACATTTTTGACAAATTTCAGCTTGCTGACAAAAATAAGATAGTTTCCTCAGTCTAATTTTTCATTATTCTAATTAGATTTTATTTTATTCTCCTAAAAAATCATCTTTCAATTAAAATCTGCAGTTATTTTTTCCACTTTTAGTACAAATATATTTGAAATATTGAGAAGTGAAAGAACAAACAACCCAAAATTACTTGTTTATCTTTCATATAGCATTTCTGACCACAAAACCTTAGAATTTGAAATTTAGCCTTTCCAGTGTCCAGTCATTCCTTACACTTCTGACTGTAAAAATGGAGAAACTTCCTCTGCCTTTTTGTATTGGTTACTCAAGTATCAGCTCGTTCTACCCTGCCACATTAAGAACCTTCTGGAGCACTAGGTGCTCACTTGTCTTACAGTCCTCATCACATGGCTGAAAGCAGGGAAGATGTCTTACTAAATTTTAGTACCCCCAGTTCTCAGTGCTCTCTCATCTCTGCCTTCTGACTTCACCAGGGAAGTGGGGAGAAGAAGGCATCAGGTGGAAAGAGTAAGGTAGATCAACAAAAATAATTGTTTTATTAGTATTTAGCAAAAAGCATGTGAAAAGGTGTTTTTTTTTTTTTAAAGGATGTGTGGATGGGTGCATACATGAGTTGTATGGTGAGATGGAATTGAGTAGGCATGAAGCAAGTTGCCAAATTTAGGGAGACTGATTTTCAGATCAAATCTCAAAGAAAAAAGCGGTTCACATAGATAATAGGCATAGTCACTGCTGCTTAGGAATATTCAAATATTGGAAGTATGGTAGGAGGAGCAGAAAACAGTAATAGCAGGCAAAAAACTAGAGTGAGATAACAGGACTACACAAGCAAGGTACACAGCATGTACAAAAAAAGATTATTTCACTCCCAGTCCTCTCAAAGTGTGAGAAGGCTCTCAGTTACTGAGACCTTGTCCCCTGGGTGCCACTGTAACAAAGGCCATCACTTACATTTGTACAGTTCAATGCCAGACACTTCCCTTCATTATTCCTAACGACAACAACAACAAAATTGCATTTAGGAAAACTGATATTGCTTAAAGTTATATAGAAGGGACATGGCAGAGACTGCACTTTACATCGAAGTTCTCTTCACATGCTTCCTACAGGGTCTGCCATCTCCATCAACACAGGAGGAAGAGCCTCACACAGACACAGTTCTGTGCACAATGGTCAAGATATCAAAGACATATTAGTAGTGGAAGGAGCTTCAGATTTTATACAATTAGCCTTCTCATGTACAGATGAAGAAACCAGCTCTAGGAAGGTGAAGCAACCTGCCCAAGAGTCACAGTAAGTAAGCCTCAGAATTACCTGGACTAGGTCCCAGATTTTTGACACAGCAGAGCGCCAGTCCTCTGGTTTAATTAAGGCTTTGATTGCTTTAAAATGTGAAGACTCTTAGAAAAGGACACGTCTATAGTTACTGGTGATTTTAGTCACTGTAAATGAAGAACTCAAGAACAGGATGTCACAGGAGACAAGAAAGGCTATGGGAGGCTGAAGGCCTATGTGTCACAGCCTTGAGAAAAACCTATGAACATCAAGCACTAGCTTTGACAGTCTTCATTTTATGAATTCAATTTAAGAATTTTACTCCTCTTAATAGTTTTATAAAAACACTCTGAGGTCATATAGCCTGATAAGGGGGTAGGGTAAAGCAGTACAGAAAAAAAAGGTAGTTAATTTAGGTAAGTATGTCAGACGTGTTAAGATTCAAGGTCTCAATTAAGCTCAACTTGCTGATAGCTATTAAACGAAGACTTAAAATTCTGCTGAATCACACAAAATGGGTTCTCCAGATGCCATCTGCAAAAGCAAAATCACATCCCATTTTCTGCGACATGTCATAACTGAAATGTATAAAGACAGTTTCATTCTCAATTACACAAAGTGACAGACAAAATCAAGAAATAATTCCTAAGTTGCATCTGCAGTGCTTTACTCTTCTGAAACATCCTTCGAGAGTTTTCCATCTCCCATATGTTAGAATCCAGTATCTATGAAAAGTAGTGGACATGTTTGAATAGAAGGAAATGGTCTAGGGGCCTCTCTGGTGGCACAGTGGGTTAAGCAATGCACTATGAAGCAAACCTCAGCCACTGCAGCAATAGTTCGATCCCTGCTGCCGGCCATGGTGCAGCAGACCTCTCCTGCTGTGCCTACTGCTCCCCTCAGCAGTGTACTTCTGTTGATCTGCCTGTTCTGCTCCCCTGCTCTGTCTGTGGTGAATCCTCTCGCCCCCCACACCTCTGGCCTGTACCCCAATGCTTGTAATGCATAAATAAATAAATCTTTTAAAAAAAAAAAAAGAAGGAAATGGTCTAGTTTTGCATCTGTTCCTAGTCTTCTCTGTTATGTTTAGAACTGGCTTGAGACTCTAGACATTTCATGTTTTTTTTTTTTTTTAACTTTTTTTGGGGGTGAAAATACTTGTATTTGGGAGGGTATTATTTATTTGATCTTCCAAAATGTTGTACATTTTGGAGATTTTAGCTAGGGTCAGTTAAATTTTCCGAAATAAATAAGCAACATGGAAGAGTCAAAGAGCATAAATTTAAGTTACCTAACTATTCTAAGCATCAATTTTCTTAACTATAAATAGAGGATAAGAATTACTTGAAAGGGCTATTAGGATTAAATGGGAATATTTATAAGAATTAAACTGTGTGTGCGCATGTATAAATTAAAGTGCTTGGTTCATAAAAAGATTACCTTCTAAGAGTACTAGATAAGGGGATGCCAAATCACAAATGCTGCAGAAACAGGTGAAGTTCCAGATTTTACTTGAATACCTTGGTGTGAGAACAGAATAAGCAGAATTCTTTGACTAGGTACTAAGAGACAGAAGACCTGGGTTGTGCATCATTTATATGGCATCTTGAACAAAATCACTCTTTCTCTCCAGATCTAACTTATCTTACTGACAAAATGAAAAGTTAAGGGTCCAACCCATCCTTAAAGGTCAACACCCAATGTGAAGGGAAAAACAGGCAGCAGGAACTTGTGGCTTAGAAGGCACACTACTTAGTAATGAAAATGGAAATCTGAACTGTAATAGCAGTTTACCTCTGAGTTAAGCTGCAAGAAAGTACACTGGGAGGGCAACTCAGAAGTATAGGAAAGACATAAGATGACTGGCCCCACAGTAAGTTTTGGGAAATACAGAGTTGATTTAACATGCTGTCCAATGTGCAAATAGCCTAAACATGCACAGTCAAGAGCAGGGTGAGATGGGGGAATATCTATGCTGCTTGTCATTTTAGAAAAGAACAAACTTCAATTTTTTTTTTGTTGGTTAAAAAATATGTTTATTGCAGAAAATTTGGAAAATACAGGTATGCCAAAGGATGAAAGTAAAAACTACCCATAATTTTACTCCTCGAGTTATCAATTGTTAAGAGTTTTATTTATTTATAATTTTTTAAAATTTACATATATTTGACATCAGTTGTAATCCCCATGTATTCCCCATCACCGTAACACCAGTGCACCATCACCTCAGTACCCCGTGCTCCCGTCTGCCCTCAACCTTTCCCCTCTTCCCTCCCCACCAAGTGTCCCCAATTTGTCCTTGTCTTTTCATTTTTGGTTTTTGTGTCTTTATTGTTGTTGTTATTATTATTATTGTTCTTATTCCTTTCCTTGATTCTTATTTGGTTCCCTTATATTCCTCCTAGGGGAGGAACCATCTGGTACTTTTCTTTTGCCTTCTGACTTACTTCGCTGAGCATAATCCCTTCCAGTTCCATCCATGTTCCTATGAATGCGTCTAGTTTTTCATTTTTGATTGCTAAGTAGTATTCCATAAGAGTTTTAAATGAACACCCTTCTAATCTTTTTTGTAAATTTTGATGGCTCATTAACTATTTAGGTACATCTATGTTTTCTTAGAATACTTTTTTTTGTATATGCTAAGTCAAAAACCTTAAGGTTTTTGTTACAAACTACCTCCCCCCAAAGATGTACTAACTGATATTCCCCCGGGCAGAATCTATAGGTACCTTTCCTTATACCTTCAATTTGCAGCATCTTATAATTTTATAATTAGCACTTTTTTGATCCATCAAAATGATGCATTTAAAATATGTGTGTATACATACATATATACACACAGATACCATATATAGTATATATACTTGTGTATATATAAGTATAGTATAACATAGTATAAGTATATAGTATATATAAGTATAGTATATATCTATAACATAGTGTAAGTATAGTATATATACTTCTATATATACACTTATATGTAGTATATATGCACCATATTATATATATATATACACACTTTTCCCCTGGTAATTTATGTTTTTAAGTTTCTTCTTTTGAATTGTCTGCTCATATTTTTTTATTGGTGGTATTCTCTCATTACATTCCCACTACTAGAACTAGTTGTTTTTCAAGTCTCTTAAGATTAGCAAATAAAAACAAATCTAGTTAAGAGCTTGAGAAGAAGGCCTCCCTGGTGGACTAGGGGTTAAGTCTTAGCACTATCAATGCCATGGCATGAGTTTGATTCCTGGCCAGGGAGTTGACCCACATGGCGCAGCAGACCTCTCCTGTCTCTTCCACCACTCCCCTTAGCAATGTATTTCAGTGGATCCACCTGTTCTGTTCCCCACTCTGTCTCTGGTGAATCTTCTTACCCCCTGCACCTCTGGACTAAGGTCCAATTCTTGTATATATAAATAAAAACAAATCTTAAAAAAAAAAAAAAAGAGAGGGCCCTCCCTGGTGGCGTAGTGGATCGAGCAACGAACTGTGAAGCAGACCATAGCCACTGCAGCATGACTTCGATCCCTGTCGCTGGCTGGGGAGGTGACCCACATGGTGCAGGCTGACCTCTCCTGCCTGGCCCGCTGTTCCCCTCAGCAGTGGATTTTGGTTCATCTACCTGTTCTGCTCCCTGCTCTGTCTGGTGGATTCTCTCACCACCCTGCACCTCTGGCCTGTACCCCAGTGCTTGTATGCATAAATAAATGAACCTTTAAAAAAAAAAGATAGAGAGAGCTTGGAGAAGCACGGAAATCTTGAGTAAAGTACTAAGTAAACGGACCCCTGTAGAAAAAAGGATGTATTGACAGAATTAACAAGTTCAGATGATAGAAACCAAGATGCTTTTAAAGGAGAGGAATGTTAGTACTTTGAAATTAAGAGGTAAGTAAGAGAAAGGGTCTTCCCTTTTGAGCACCTCCTCCTCTCCTCTGAAGTATAAGGTGAGTGACAGTAGGGACTAAGGAAAGAGGGAGGGATGTGCTAGAATTGGTGATAGGAATTAACCCATCTCAAATTCTTCTCTTATACCTCTTCTCTCAAGACTAAATTATTAAAAATCTCAATCACAAAGCTAATAAATCCTTTATAAACTAGTTTAAAGTTAGATCATCAAAACCACTTCCTGACATGAGACTGGGATTTATTACAAGTTGTGAGCTTTTTCTCTTTTAATAAGTCAAGAGAGAAAGTAGATATCTACTTATACAGGTTAATACAACTTAAGGTTTGCTCAAGATTTATTCCCATCCTAATTAGGAGTATGAGCATGAAGAAGAAAGCAGGTGAATGAAATTTTCAGAGAAAATTCCTTAATTTTTCTGCCACACTTTAGTGTTTTGATACCACCTAGCATTTATCTGTTTCCTAGTTGAGTAGAAGGCAAATACTGAATAAATGAACACATGGTATATGAATATCAGTGAAATGCTTTGCAATGAACAGAGCTGGGTTTCATCTGGCAGCACACAAATGTTCATGCTGTGGCTTTTTAATATGGTACATTTTCTAAGAAAATGTATGATGCTTTGGAAAATTAACATGACCCTTAAATAAAAAAAAGAAGCAAATCCCCAATTATCCAGGCCCCCTTTACCCACAGTTTAGCAATCATTCTATCAAATGATTAATGACTCTCAGGTGTGCAAAGATCTAACTCCTATAAGAGAAAAACGTGATTGTCTCAGACTATGTATGACCGATAAGGCCACAGAACGTAGGCTCATGTAGCATTTCTCATCTTTATACTAATTTAAAGTTTACAAGGCAATTTCAAATCCATGATTTTATCGGAACCTCCCTGAACTACTCCATAAGATACGTTTTAATAGTGCTAATTTTGAAGAGAATAGTTTTTAAGGGACCTGACTAAAGTCACCTAGTTACTAAGTGGCTAGAACTCAGATCCTACAAGCTCCAATCCATTTTTCCGTTTCCCCAAACCAAGTATGTTGCTCTCTAGTCAAAGGCTTTACTCATCTGGGAACTGTATCAAAAACATAAGAAATATTTACTGCCGGGATTAGAGGCCAGGAAAAAGCTCTTACACCTTGTGGCTGTGGAATACATCACGTCAATCCACTCAGGCCTCACTTCTGCACTCAGAAAATGATATCATTTGATGTACCTACCCACTGGTCAGTATTGTTTGTAGGCCAAAGAAATGATATGTGAAAACATTTTAAAAGCATAAACTAAGATGCTGTTTTATTAAAAGACAAAGTTGTCAGGAGACTAAAATGCCATGATTGAGTGTGGAAGGTGATCATGTACACAAAACCAATTAACAAATCAACCAAAACACCTGACTGGTGTCCACTGCAAGGGGATGACAAACTGCTTTGAAGGTCAGGGAGGAGACAAATTTGAAGTTTTCCAGGTATCAGAGACACTAAACTCAGTCCTTCCCTCACTCAAGCATCTGATGATATTAGGAAGAATGTAGGGTCCTAGAATAAAAAAGCTAAATAATGGAATGTACTACAGGCTGAATATTAAAATAAGTAAAATAATCTAAGACACAGTAGGAACATAGCTGAAATTCTGAAGGGTACCATGAAAAGATGGGATGGAGCGGACAGATCTATTGAGCTAGCTATGACTTTCATAACAGGGCTTGGCAGCTTCTAGACAGCGTGGGTTGTGTTCTCATTTATACACCCTCAAAGAATGGGTGGGAGGCCTGGCTGCAGGTTGGCACAGGCGCAGATGGCAGGGTATGGAGGCAGGAGACTGACGTTTGGAAGCTGGAGATAGAAATAAAGGGTAATGCAGCTGCTCAATACCTTTCAGTTGCAGGTTTTACTTCATTCATTCAGTCTGTAAATATTTGTTGAGTACCAACTATGCCTGGCAGTGTTCTCAGACTGGCAACATACCAGTGAATTAAAACTGGCAGGTCCTTCCTCAGGACACTGAGATTTGGGTGGGGAAAGACAGACAGTGAACACATAAAACCAGACAATGTCCTGGTAAGTGCTATGAAGAAAAAAAGCCAAGGCATGTGATTGAGCATGTCCATGAGACCACATTGGACCTCTCTGAGGAGACAGCATTTGAGATTTAAATGGTGAATGACAAGAAGAAACAGAGTTGGGGAAAAGCTTTCCAGGCAGAATACTAGGAAGTGCAAATCCCTGAACTACAAACTGACTTAACACTGCTGGAGGAGAGATTAAAGGGGAGAATGTTAGAAGTTCAGGTTAAAGGGGCAGTCAAGGATCAGATTAGTTAGAGCCTATACATCATGGAAAGAAATATGCGTTTCACACTCAGTGATATGGGAATTAACTAAAGCACACAGGAGTAACATGTCTGATACGTTTTCAACATGTAAGTCAGGTCTGACAGATCATAAAGCAAGTAAGACACTCGTGAATTCTTTATTAGAACATTCAACTTTAATAGATTTTTCATTAAAATACAGACGGGTCATGACTTAAATGGCATATTTACTGGTATACATTATTAAAGTGCATGCCAGTAACACTTTAGCAAGAATGTGTCAGAATGAGAGAAATTTGGATGATCAGGAGGCACAGGATCAATCCCCTCATAACTCAGCCCTACCTAAAGTTGGGAGTGGTTATCTGGAGCTATCTGGTAAGTATGCCTAGTTCCTCATCCCTGGATCCAGAAGGCTGTTGGGACACCTGCAAAGGACAACTATCTGCTTGTGGGCCCTCACCTTCTGGATTGTGGCAAGAGGTCACCCTTCCAGCTTCTGTACCCATGGGCTATCTACAAAAGAGCAAGGCAAGAACCTGAACAGATGTCAAAGAGAGAATTCCTCACCTGATCCCATGATTGCCATAACAGGAAGGAAAACAGCCAATGGGTCCAACCTTGAGTTGACAGTCTCTACTTTTCTGCTTAAAACTGTCCTGTTCTGTGAGGTATACTTGAAGGATTCCTTTTAACTACTCTATTCTAAATCATTCCTCAATAATTTTAGGTATTTTGACCTACATCTGGTCCAGAAAAGCTATAAAGTTACACAGTACCACCTAATCAAAGCACGACTCTTTCCCTTAGAAGAGTCAACAAATTGCCTATAAAAATAATTGTTGGTACCCTTGTGGCAATCTGTCTTACTAGATAGTATAATGTATGCACATCACAATCACTTCCAATCTTGAGAAAATCAATCAAATGCCTTTAACATTTCAGGAAAGAGGCAAAATCAAGCAGATCCTATCAGTTCAAGAGCAAGAATAAGCAGGGATAAGAATGAGGAAAAAGGGAAGACTATTCTGATAATCTTTCCCAAGTCTACCCCATTTGACAGTAAGATGACCACCAGACTCTTCTAAGAAGTTAATGTCATTTTTTAAAGACACTCATAAATATGAGAAATGGTGGCTTTTTTTTCTTACATTTTGCTCCCCACCCTATCCCCAGAAGAAAAATCTTTTGCATTCATAAACTCTAAGTGGAAAGCATCCAAGTACAGTTTCAAAAGCTAGTTCAATCAAAACACATTAACCATTTTTTACGTTGTTATTGTCGAGTTAAAAAATCAGGATATGGTAGACTTAAAGGTATATTCAAACTCATGCAGTCCAACTTACTTCACTGAGGAGGGTGAAGCTACAAAGATTTTCAGGTAGTGGAAGAGCCAGCAAAGGAACCCAGATCTCCTGACTCACATTTCCTTTTTATTATATATTTTTATCTTATAAAATAAAAGCATATTATAGGAAAATAGGAACTAGAAAGTCACCCTTAATCTAATCATAATGGTATTAGCATTTTGTACTCTTCTATCACATGCTTAGAACCCCCCGCCCTACCCCAAATGGTTATAATCATATTGGACTAATGTTGTTTCCAATACACAGGCCTTCACATTACATCAACACAGTCAGGATTAAAAACTGAACACTGACATAATGTAGAATACCATTCAGTATAATGTTAACTGATTTTATTATCTTTGCTAAGACTGATACCCCAAAAGCATTTTGCCCATCTTATCAAAACACAGTAAAAACATCTAACAGCACCTATTGTTAGTCCTTAGAATTCAGGTCCTTTTAAAACAGAACTCTTAAGAGGTCCTGGGACATAAAAACCAAGCTACTAAACCTCAGATCAGTTCTATTTACCTACCTGGTGCATCAGGTACTTGAAGAGGAATGAAAGGATCAGATACGCTTAGAAGTGGGAGGCCAGAATCCACAGTCTGCCCACCCTTCCTTTTTTCAGCTGAAGTTGGTTGGAGGGGAAGGAAAGATCAAAGAAACCAACACAAATAAGTAAATAAGCAAATAAATAAATAAAGCAAGCAAGAGAGAGAGAAAAGCAGAAAACATCAAGTAAATCTTGATGAATTTACCATCTATGCACTCAATAGCTCAAATTACAGAGTAAGTCTAAACTTAGAGGCAGGAAAAAGAGGGATGATTGGATATGATCCAATGTAACAGCAAAGTCCTTGCAGCATCCTCTCAGATGCAGCTACTGATTAAACTAGGATATAATACATCTGATATTTGACTTTTTCCCTGGATACTGCAGCGTACAGCAATTTCTTTCAGAAACCCTGTAGTGACTACTGTTCATATCATACATTTTGACATGTAAATATTGCCCTCTTTAAAATTTTAGTCCACATACATAGGTACTTCCGAGTATCCATCACACTGTTAAGGTCCTTAAGGGACTAAGTCACACAGTATCATCAAATGTCTAATACAGTAATAGGAAGACAGATAGGAAAAGACAGAAATAAACTTCTTGCCTATTGCAAGGTTAGACAAGGCCTAACCTCTAGACTTTGTGTAACATACTATTGGTATTCACTCTATACTTCACAAACTAATTATCGATTCATAGAAATCAATACATTGTATCAGTTTGAAAGGCTCTTAGGATTTCCTAGCACAATTATTTTCTGGAAAAGAAAACAAAGATTAGAAGAGACAGACCAAGTCATCAGCAGAGACAGGATTAAAAACACAAGTCTCTTGGTATCTAATTTACCATTCTTTAAATTATTTTAAAATTATTATTTAAAATTTAAAATTTAAATCATTTTAAAATTATTTAAAATCTCATTTTAAAATAGAGATTAATAAAATCTTAATTTGCCTATTAAAAGTGGGTTAAAAATACTTTATTTTTTGAAATAGTTAAGGAATCATAGGAAGCTGCTAATCTAAACAATACTGTGACTGCTTCAACTACCTTACCCCAGTACTGAGATCTATTTGTACTGCAATACAAATATCACTGACAGTGGTTTAGTAAGGTTAAAAAGACTAAATTCTATTTGTACCAGTCTCCACGTGTACTCATTTCTGTGTATGTGTATAATTCTCTGCAATTTGATGCTCTGTGCAGATCAGCATAAGTACCACCACAACAATAATACACAAATGCTCCAGCAAAAACAGAACAAACAAAACCTCCCTTATGTACTCCTTCACAGTCCCACCTACTCCTTATTCCTAGCCCTATGCCTTGGAAACTACTAATCTGTTCTCAATCTCTATAATTTTATCATTTGGAGAATGTTATTAAAGTGCTTTTAACTAAGCTTCTTTAAAGGTAGACAGAAGAAGAGAAGGGTAAAATCACTATTCTTAAGTCTCTGGAATATTTTTAAATGAGACACAATGAAATATATTTAAGTAACAAATTATAAAACTGAATATATAATTAATTTTTGAAAAATGTATACAGGCAGAAATAAAATTACGACAATTACTGCAAAATGTCAGTAATACTTTTCTCTTGGACTGGGGTCATAAGTTCTTTTGTAGCTTCTTTGCGTTTTTAATCATTTTTCCAAATTTTCACATATTTATGTGTATAAGTTATCAAGAGAAACCTATTTTAAATAAACACAATGTCAAGTTTTTAAAGTGTACCCATTCCTCCTCCAATGTATAGACAGTTCATCAACATCTTTGCAGCTTTTAGTATAAAAATGTTTAAAATAATCCTGTCCCATACTTTCTGAATCATTACCAACATTGCTGCTGATTGTATGAAGGTTTAAAATCAGTGTGCAGTCTGAGCTCAATTAGAAAATTTATTAAAATAGAGCCACTCTGCACTGTATACAAATGAACACACATTAATTTCTGGGATTTAGATGTAACCCTCTTCCATTTGTGTAGAATGCAGATGTCATAGAAACAAAAATCACATCACAAACAAGAAGGAAGGGAAAATACCAAATGTTCATAAAACAATGCTGGAAAATATGAAGATACTTTGCAGTGTTTGTAAAAGTCTAGAGCCACTGATTTATAAGATTCCTGTGATGTGGTTCTGACTATATCTTCTAAGCTAAGCTTCCCAGATCCAAATCTCTATTCTGACATTACCCAGCTGTGACTTAACCTCTTGTGGTTAACCTCTCACTTGACCTCACAATCCCATTGCCTGAGATAATGTACAAAAAAAGCACTTATTCAGTGGGCTTATTAGCAATAAGTGTTCACTATTATTGTAGCCATAGTTTTATTCAAATATGTGCTTTTTTATGACTGAGCCTTTAAATCCTTTAAAAAATATACTGCCTTTTGCAATATTCAAAGTAAACATAAAGGCGAAGAAAAAACAAAACAAGTAAAAAAACCTGCAAACTTTAAAAATCAGCTGATACAGACAAACAATGAAACATAAACAAGTGTGATAAATAACAACTATACATTAAAAGTGGGGGTGAATGTAAAATGAATCCAAGTTTCCATCCTTTGGCAAAAAGAAACCCATCTGATTTATTCAACCAATCTGTACAATAAGCCAAATACAGTATGCTCACTCCTGGAATTCAGCAAGAAAGAAGTCTCTCTAAGAGCTTATCGTATGACTCCCTACCCAGGGACACAGTTGGTAATTACTTTGATACTCTTATGTCAAGGACAGTGGTCAATATTTTGTATATTTGGTACATCTGGTCATCTATGTGGCATATGAAAACTTTAAGCATCAAGAACAGGTCTTGAAAATTTTTCAATTTGAGCAAAACATTAACAGATTTAAAAATTATGTAGACCAGATATCAAAGATCAAAAAAAGAACCCCAATGTTTAATCCATTTAATATTAAAGAGCATACCTCCCATATAACTCCAGTATCTAAACCAAAATAGTCATAATGAGAACATCAGATAAAGACTTATGGGATATGATTAAGACTCTAGCATTTTCTTCAAGGAAAACGCACACCTATTAGAGAGCACGCTCAATAAACAGTATAATCCTCAAAGGTTAGGGTGGGGAGGGTGGGGTGGGGCAACTGGAGGGGAAAAGGAGAAAAGAGAATATTGGAATATATATGTGAAAAACTTCCTGGAGATTATTATTAGCCTCCCTTCCCTCTCTCATGCTGGGTGAAATCACTGATGCAAACAGAAAAACTTTAAACATCTTCATTGTCTTTTTTAAAAAGTTTTAAAAATTTGCGTGTTTTTCTTGGTATCAACAAAGCAAACTCAAGAAAAATAGGAAACTATAATCAAAAGCATAAAGATAAAAGTTAAAGAATTAGAAGAGAGAAAACCAGTAGATTTAAAAAATCTAAATGTTGTCTTTAAAAGAATATCAAGGAGCAATTTTCTAGTTAGGGTTAGCAAGAAAAAGAAATACAAATACATGCAATTAAAGTTGATGTATAAGAAGAAAATATATAAAAGATTTAAACATACTGTTCTATTTTTAAAATTTAAAACTGCATTTGATTTTCTAGGAAAGTTTTACTAATTTTGTCTAGTGTATTAGTGGCGAAAATTAACTTATTGGCATAAAACCTGAGAAAGGAAGTTCTGGAGCCAGAGAGTCAGTGTCTGAGCTCTGCACTTAGTAGCTGTATGACCCTGGAAAAAGAGATTGGTCTGCACCCGCTACCACACCTGTAACTGATAAGGGGAAGACGGGCCAACTTCAAAGGGTTGTTGCCTTAGATGATATAGTACTGAAAAACAGTTACAACACATAACTTGCCATATATGTCTTACAAATTAATAAAAACAAAATAAAGAACATTTTCTTAAAAGGAGAAGGATACAAACAATAAAATCCCAAAAGACATAAAAATGGCCAGTAAACATCTGTTTACAGACTCTGAGTTGGACTGGGTAAAGAAACAGGAAGTGAGAAATAAAAGGAGTGAGAAATAAAATTTGGATAGCTTTCCTGAGGGCAATTTGGAAATATCTACCAAAAATAATCACATACACATATCTTATGATTCAGCAAATCTCTCAGAAGTATCATAAAGAAATTTAAAGGCTATAAACAAAAACTTTGTTTCAAGAATATATGCTGAAAAATTATGAAGAATTTAAATATTCATCAAAGGGAACTTTGATAGTTACTATTCTTCCATTAAAAATCATTTTTGGGTTCATATTTATTGATGTGGGAAACTACTAATTCCCATAGGACAGTTATAAAATAAATAAAGGCATTTGGCTAAATAAATTGGGATAGATCCATATAAAGGAATTCAATACAAATATTTAAAAATTATAGTTTAGGAGCTTTTTTAATGATGTGGGGGAAATGGGTCAGAAAAAATTAAGTTTTATAATGTAATTATATACGTGCACATTAAAGTCCTAAGCTGAGGATGAAAATTATGTATTTAATTGTGGTGATATATTTTGATGATAGGGGACCTATAACTTTCATTAGACTCACAAAGATAATACTTAAAATGGTTAAATGTCACTAAAAGACATTAAAGTGGTATCCCTGTGCTATACTTTTCCATAAATTACTAAGTTTTATATAAGTATGTATAATTTCTATTATGTATAATTTTTATTAGTAAAGGGGAAGAGTTGTTTTTATTATTGCTTCTATAAGCAATAATAAGCCTTTTTTAAAAGGCTCATTTAAAAGTATACCTCCTTTTTCCTGTAATTGTGTGTATAACACACACATGCATTTCAGCAGTCTCAGATATAAGACAAGACCACCTAATTCTCATAATTCCTTCAATCACTCCCAAGAACCTTCACAATTACAAGATATTAACAGAGTGGAGTTCCTCAGGAGCAAATTTAGAGATATTTGCTTAACACATGTCCAGAAACTACCAGGAACACATCCTATGTATTATAGCAAGGTCATTCTGTCATTTTAATTAAAAGTGATTTTAGGTTCTCCTCTATTCCTTTTTTTTGCCTTTAAGTCTTTTGAATAAAAGAAACCTTAAGTTACCATGAGGATTTTTATTTCCCTGCTATGCAAGAGTTATCTGTGGAGTGAAAACAGAGTGGAAGTAGCAAGAGTGAGACTGGGGTTTCAGGTGTTGGCCATACTAACCGGTTCCAGCAGAGAACGAGGAAGTGGCAAAAGCATCACCTTGAGTTGGTTGAAAGCCTGGGATCAAACTCTCAGCTGAGCCCCCCAGCTTCTCAGGATGTTTGCCTAGAGGGAGAACACACCATTCAGTTCACTGTAGCAGAGATTCTCAAGGTGGACCCACAAATGTTGGAGGTGAAGGGCACCCTAGGCAATGACTTCTAGTCTTGAGGTCTTTTACTGCATCATGGCAACACCTCGCTATTCAAAGTCCTTGCTCTAGTCCTTGCAATACTGAGAGAACAGTTGAGAAAAGCAAGGAAGTTTTAAGATAAATCAAAAGACCAAAAAAAATCACTTTTGCAAGAGCGAGATGAAAAAGAGTTCTGGCAGTTGGTGTTACACAATAATGTGAATGTAATTAACACCACTCAACTATACACTTAAAAATGGTTAAGATAGTAATTTTTATGGTCCTTATACTTTACCAAAAAATTTAAACAAATAAATGAAAATCAACAAAAGAGAGAGTCAGAGCTAAAGCTCTAAAGCTCAAGCACAGGGTAGAAGGCCTCCAGCACTTACTTGTCATCTATTTTTATATAATTCTAATGAGTTTGGGGACGTGCTTCCCAGGTTGAAAGAGTTAAGCAAACACATGAGAAGAGGGAGTGGTGGTGATGGTAATAGTGAAATGCTAGAAGGGACAGGCACAGTAACAAAGAGAAAGGAAAAAAATCATTATTAAATGTCTATTAAAAATAGGCACAAGATTTTGAAACATTGGGGGGGGTCATGTAATTAAGTGCAAAAATACTACAGCTTTCTAGTTATATTCCAGAACTTTTAAACTCTAGAACACTATCTGGCATATGTAACAATGAAACAATTTCACAATCTGTTGTAAAATAAAGTTAAATCATATGCCCTCTTTTTTGTTTAAAATGGCAAGAAAGTAATATAGACTTTGGAAAGATAGTCATAAAATAATAGAGCTAAAATGCTTGGTCAAAGTTTCTATCATTTATTTGGCCCTGCTCATTCCTTTACCCTGTGCTCTCCATCTACAGGGCTGCAGTCTTCACAAACTGTATCATATTGTACAATTTTCCCAGGTGTGTGCTTTGTTTTCCAAAGTATGTGTGTGTCCTGTTTTTGAAATTAGACCCTGAGTTCTTAAAGGCAGAAATAGCACCTTCTATTTATTTGATCTCTTCTCTGCAGTAAGTCAACAATGATAAAAAACTGATCACAGAAAAAGATTCAGTGTCAATGTGAGAGCAAACTCACAGGCAAGTGATATCAACTTTTCGGATAATAAACCCACTTAGGGCAAGGGAACTGTCACAGTCCCCCCAAGGAGTGGCCATACTTGACACTATCATCCTGATACTATGCTACCTCTTCTTCCTGCCACAACAAACCAGAATTTCTGGAGGGTAAAAAATCTTTAGTGACATTGTAAATATTCCTATCAATCTGTGTACATAATTCCAAGTTAAACCCTTGATGGAAAGACTGAACCAAGCTTATATTTTCACATGCTTATCCCCCTAGAATTAAAAGTATCACAAAAAGATACCAATTACTCACCTTCACCCAGTTTGGCAAAATCCTTATTTAGCAATTCTTCAGCTGTGAGTTTAGAGAAATTGTCATCATCGAATGGATTCCATGTAGAACCTTCTGATGGATTATAAACGTTCTGCTGGGAGGTCCGAGGGGAGCCTGATGGAGTGGTGGTTGCAGACCTAGGTTGGTTCCCATCCCCGAGAAATAAAAAGACAAATAAAAGTTGAAAAGGGTCAACCTACTTTCTCTTAGTTTCAACATCAGATTCTTTTCTGAATCAAACCATTATGTTCCATAGTGTATTTCTAAAAAGGCCTTTCCACAGCAACTGAGCAGTTTCTACAAACACCCTTTCCACAGTGTGAAAATTTCTCCCTCTTCATGATTCACTTCCTCCCACTACTTCTTTAATTAATCTCGCAATCGGATTTTTGGTCTTCACTGAAAGTCCTTTCAATTCAGAATTCCAAAGCGACCTGTTTAAAGGCACACGCATGCTACGTGACCACTGTTACAACTGCAATGACTGGCTGAGGAGGGAATGGACCTGAAGCCTAGTAAGGCTGCCTCCCATCTCTCAGGATTTATCATTCATAGACTGAAAGGTCACCATCAGGGGTCATCATCACAAAGAAATAAAGGCAGTTACCACTATCTTGTGTTTCTAGGTATCATTACCTAATTTTCTTTGGCATCTTTCTTAACACCTTTTGCATTTAGCTAATGATATAAAGATTTTAAAACTTTAGAATGCATGGTTCCAAGACTGAGGGTAAAAAGTTGCATTCACTCAACAATCTCTAAATACACTCTATGTCAGGCACAGAGTAAGTCACTGGATTTACAGAGATTATGACACAGTTTTTGTCTTAGAAGGCTTTACAGGCTAGGTCACTAGATACACAAACAATGATAACACAATGTGACACATGTTCAAAAAAAAAGTTCAGACAAAATTGTATATGATACCCAGAGTTACCTAAGGGAAAGTAACTTTTGAACTCATGTTCATAAATAAATAAGCATTTCCTAGGTACACAAAAAGGACAATAGCAGTTTGGGGAGATGGCAGGGGATGAAAGTGCCTGGGAAGATGCATATTGGTTAAGCCCACCAGTATGATAAAACAGTTCTTGGTCTGTTAATCAGTGAGTTTAGATATTATCACACAGGCAATGGGGAGTTAATGCAAGACCATCAGTACGAAAAAAATTTGTTAAGATCAAAAATTTACAAAACACTCTACAAAGCATGCAATGGATGAAAGAAGGGAAACAGTGAGGTAAGTAGGAAATTGTTTCTTTTGAATAGCTTGGTCCACACACTACAGGCAAATTCAGTTTATTAGTAAACACAGTGTGTACCACTACACAACATTCTACATACATATGCAAAGAGTCACATAGTAAAGGCCTTTGGTAGCCCTCACCCACAAAAGTATGAAGGATAAGTGGGAAGCACCACATACTTGGATTTATTGAGACTGGCCTCAGCTGCAGCGGCCTGGAGCAGCTGGGTTGATTTGCTGGCAGGAACCCCAAAGACTGCACTGTGGGTTACATCACTGAGAATCCGCCTGTGCCCAGCACGTTGGGTCTTGGGGGATGAGGGAGGAGTGAGAGATCCAAGTTTCTGCCCCTGGACAGTAGGAGGTGGAGTTGTCTGAACCTTTGGCTGTTGTCTTCCTGGGGCTTGAATCTGCTAGAAAGAGAGATTAAAAAGTATTTCATTAAAAAGAGAATGGGGGGAGAGGGGAAAAACAAAAGTACCAGTATAACAAAAAAGGCCACATGAGCATTAACATGGGACTAAATGGCTGAGAAAAAAAAAAAACACACAAAACAGACTTTGTGAACTTCTGAGCTGCAATTTTGAGACTGATACCAACATGGTATCCATCTGGTACTTATGTGTAAATTTCAATTTTCATCAACAACAATATAAAGGGTTCATATGCAATTCAACCCAGAATATGACCACAGACACTATATCCAACTCTAAAGACCTAGGACACATCTTATTTTTTTGCTTCTGGAGTCACTTGTTTGGAATGCCTCCAAAGGGGAGGCTTCTTCTACCACAGTCAGAAGCCAATGAAGACATGCCTCCAGGTAAAACACTTGTGAACTGAAAGATTTCTGCTAATAGATCTCTGATTCTGTGGCACAGCTTAGACTGCTGGTTAGGAATAAGTTAAGACAGTATTCCACTGTAATTAATAAGTGGTAGTGCTGGCTTTTTGTTTGTTTGTTTAAGATTCTTGAATGTGTCAACCGGAGAAAATGTACAGCATTGAGGCAGGAGGATTTATTTGTTCCAATCTTCAGTTTAAAGATCTTCAGTGCTGAAGATCCAGGCAAAGAATATAATAAGGAGGAAAAACATTTAAAAGCCCTTGATGATGACTGATTTAATAATACAAGTTCGCAGTACTATCATAAAAAAACAAATACGTGGGAAATATCCTCGTGCCACATGGTTAATCTTTTTTTTTATAAAAAGATTTATTTATGCAGACAAGAGCTGGTGTATAGGCCAGAGGTGCGGGGACGTGGGGGAGTGTCAGAGGATTCATCAGACAGACTAGGGAGCAGAAGAGGCAGACTGACTGAAATACACTGCTAAAGGGAGCAGCGGGTGAAACAGGAGAAGTCTGCTGTGCCCTGTGGATCAGCTCCCTGGCTGGGGATTGAACTCCTGCTGCAGTGGCTGCCAATAGATTCAGAGTGCTGAGACTTAACGCCAGGGAAGCCCCATATGGTTAATCTTTAAGCTTAAGTCATGTTCAAGAAAATGAACAAAAATAATGTTAAAGCCACCTAACCCTTTATTCTGTCAATCCAGATATAAAATGACTTTGACTATTTAATGCCTTCCCACCAGGCCCTCATCTCTGATTAGAGCTATCCCTCCATGCTGCACCTCAATTCCCATATTTTGTGTGGCCCTGCGAGAGAGAGAAAGGAAACCAGAGTGTTCAGCTACTTGGGTCAGGATGCTGACCACTTGAGAATTTCTGTTCTTAGATAGACTCAAACACTGAATTTTACTGAGATAGGCTATGTGTCTATGTGAACATATAACTATTCACCAGTAGGGAATGACAGAAGGTTCTATAATCTAACAAATTTGGGTTAGAGGATAAAGCAGCTGACTGTATCTCTGAGGGAGAAGCAGAGTGCTCTATGAAGAGGACTAGAGTTCCCGTCTCACAACTTCCTTCAGGGGTCCAAGGTTATACCTGCAACAGAGACTATAAGAGACAGTCACTACTGCTCAGGATTTCTTTTCTACACCAAATACTTCCTCATTCAAAGATGGGATGTGGAAGGATAAGGAACACAGACCACAGAGAAGCAAGTCAGATTCAGGTATCTACCTTGTTAAAGATTTTTCTATAAGAGAAAATATATATAATTATAAAAGGGAGTGCAATTCATATCAAGGAATAAAAGCATACTGACCTCTACCCCACCTCTCTAGTACAATAGTTCTTATCTCTTTGTAGCTTTTATTTGTCTTTTTTCAAGTACATACTTCCCCATCTCTTTTAACATCACCTTATGAGCATTTTCATACTGTTCAACAGGCTTTATGCCCATGATTTTTAATAGCTGGATGGTTGGAATCTTGACTAATTCAGGTTCTCATTCTTTTGGCTATTTTTAAGATGGCAATAAATATCAGTGACACACAGACATCTTATCTTTGCAAATGAATGTTTTTAACATATGGCAGGGTATTGTTTACATTCACTCACTTGCTACTTTAAGCCTTGTCAAGGGTCACTGGAGGAAGGGATGGGTCAGAGCTGGAAGTTCTCTGCCTCCTGGCTAAAGCATGTTCTGCTCCTTCTCAGTCCCACAACCAACCACCCCTGAGTAGGGTGCTCAAAGAATATTTTCATCTAAGGAACAAGGAGATGGTTCATAATTCACTCCCAAGGAAGAGGGCACTTTTGTTGGGGGACAGCAGAGGGGAACCTCTGAGCAGCACAGTCAGTGGCAGTTGATTAGTCCATGGCCCTGGAAGAGCATTTGCTATTCTTATTCTTGAATACAGGTCAGGATTCTTAGGTTCTCACCCCATTTCATTTGCTATTAGTCTGAATGTCTTAGGTAATAACTTTCCAGTCTGGGCCTGAGGTTTCCATTCCATTAACTGAGAAAACTGTATTAGATTATTAAGATCCTAACCGTATCTCATACAGTATTTTTTTCATTCTTTTTCCATAACAAAAGTTTACCTGTTGTTAAAAATACAGTGTACCTGTCTACCACATGGCTGCAGGAAGACTGAGTTGTTTCAAAAATGAAGGTGTAAAGACACTGAACACACTTAGCTTAGACTTAGAGAAGACAATCTATTTACAGCACTGCTTCCTTTTGAAGGGATGTAGGTTTTCTGGCTTAGGATGAGCAAGAAAACTATTAGAAGTCAATCCTCAGAAAGATGGTTTACTTTCCCTTTGTTCATCTAACAGTTGGACTTCCCTGGCAGTAAGAAAGTGATACTCTATGAGCTGGCTACCTAAAATGCCTTTTTCTATCACTGTAAGATTTTCTACCTTCAGAAAAACATGAGTAGAGAATTAAGGGAGCTTATCAGATCAAAGTACAATGTTCCTAAGGATGCTATAAAAGTAGAGGGCAGTCCAAGAGGATGTAGAGGTTCTGGTGTTATACTCAGCCAATACCTAGAAGTGGACATGCCCAATTTCTAAATTGACAAAAGTGCAAACAGTATTTACATGTTCTGGTGCCCAGAGGGACTGGGCAAATGGTCCTAGGCAAGCAGGCCCTTGAGGGGTATGACATGAGAGGTGGCTAGTAATGTTGCCCAAGAAGAAGAACAAATACGGGACTCAGGGTGAAAGGGGGTCTCTCATAGTGGTCAAATTGCCCCTTGATGGGGGAAAGGGATTAGTTTTAATCCTACCTAACTCCTTCACCACTCAACACAACACTGACAGAGAAAATAAAGAACTTTTTTCTGCCAGTCTAATTTTAGAGTGATAACTGAGAATATTTATCTTCATCAGAAACCTAGAATGAAATTTTAAAAAACCTCTTCTTCTACAGAAGAACCTCATTTTGTTCTTAGATATATCAAGAAAAAATAAACTATTTCAGCCCAAAGTGTATGGAAAAGGCTTAGCCCTCATCTAAAGGCGCTCCCACTAGTTGTTGCCCCTTCTTCCCACCCATTCCCTAGTCCCTTCTGCTTCTGTGCAGAGTCCTGGCTGATTCTTACTGCTGGCTCCTGGGCAGGGGGGGGCTGCTGGGCTGCCGCTGGCTGAGGCTGGGGCTGCTGTGCTGCTGCCACAGCAGTCTTCTGCTGCAAGGCAGCTGGCTGAGCCAGCAGCTGCTGTTGATGCAAGTTTGTGGCCAGCTGCTGTTGCTGTTGTTGTTGCTGCTGCTGCTGCTGGTAGAAATTCTGTATCAGCTGCTGTTGAGAGCTTCCTTGAGATACCACAGGGAACTGAGCAATTGCTGTTTGCTGGGTTGCCTGAAACTGAACAGGACAAAGTACGAGAAATGCAGAGTGAATAAAAGCCTGAGAATCATATTCCACAAAAGATGAATGTCTCAGTAACAGCTATGAGCAGAGCTGAAGCCAAAGGCAAGAACAGATGGAAATAATTTAGCCTGGCCTAAAAATTCGTGAGGGGAACCTCAGGGCATTAAAGTGAACATAGTATAGCACCTTACATTGTCAGGTTCCATTCGCTATGCTGCCAGCACTATGCTGCCTTCTGCACTGTGGACTGGGCTTCCAGGTGGGTTTATGGTCCTTGTCTGAGAGCATCTATCTGACTCTGCATCTGTGACTCCACATACTAGAGTACAACAGCAGCCAGTAAAGGATCTCTGAGTCACAAAAGTAAGCCCTCTTATAAAGGGATTTAGAAATAGCCAAGATTAAAATGCTTCCCTACGTTCACAGGATAAAGCAATGATGACACTGAAAGGAATAATCTGTGTGAACCCAGTAATTAAATCATCTCAAGCCTTTCTGGAAATTATTTCCCAATAGCTCTATCTCTTTTACTAAATATGCCCATCTTTAAACACTCAAAATATTCAGTATACTCTATCATACTTAATGATATTTTATTTTATATTGGTAACTAATTCTTTTAAGATATTTTTTCTTATAGTTTCCTTAAAATAGGGAGACTCATATGTCTCTCTACTCCTCACTGGTAAGGACTGTGTATTGAGTACACAAAAAAAGCTCAAATAAGGGCTGACAAACAAAAGTCAGTATCATAACCTTAATCATCCCAAATACTGTTTGTTTTTAAATTTATTTACTCATGCATACAAGAACTGGTGTACAGGGCAGAGGTATGGGGGGTGGTGGTGGTAGTGAGAGGAGTCACCAGAGACAGAGTGGGGAGCAAAACAGGTAGATCAACGGAAATACACTGCTGAGGGGAGCAGCAGGTGAGGCAGGAGAGGTCTGCCACACCATGTGGGTCACCTCCCTGGCCAGGGATCCAACTTATGCTGCAGTGGCTGTGGATAGCGTCATAGTTCGGCACCTTATCTCCCTGCATCACCAGAGACACCCCCAAATACTATTACAGGATTAGCTGAGAAGATATTGTTTGCATAATGGGGCAAAGTTAAAGAGTTATTAAAAAAGAATGTAAATAGTTACTTATAACAGCAAAATGATAGAAACAAATATTCTATCAACAAGGGACTGACTGAATAAACTATATATATATAAGCTATATTATAAATTATGATAAATAGCCCATATATTCACATATAATATATATAAAAATTTAAGTATATTATATATATTTCATCTATATATATGAAAAAGGGAATTTTCAAGTTGTAAACAGAAATAAGGGATACCTCTATATATATGATAGAGGGGATAAGAATTCTGCAGATTTGGGGCCTTCCTGGTGGCGCAGTAGGTTAAGCAACGCACTATGAAGCAAACCGCAGCCACTGCAGCACAAGTTCGATCCCTGCTGCCGGCCAGGGAGGGGACCCACAT
>JAGFMF010011626.1:488145-537977 GCA_019455555.1 Galemys pyrenaicus
ATGGTTTCAGGTCTTATGTCTAAATCCTTAATCCATTTTGAGTTGATTTTTGTGCATGGTGAAAGGCAGTATTCTAGTTTCATTCTTTTGCATGTAGCACATAGTATATATTCTTAACAAGATCTATTTCCTAGCCATCCAACTTAGGCCTAAAAATAATAACAAGGCTACTAGGAAATGAGGATTCGAGCACCGAATCTGTAGTCTCTAAGTTCCATTTCCATTAACAGGAAACTGAGTTCCTTACAGAAATGCCTGATTTCAGGTCAAGGGCAGAATAAATATGCAACAGCTTGTAACCATAAACAGTAGAAAACCATTAAAGACTACTGAGTCACAAAGGAGTTAGGAGCAAATTGAAGAGACTTCTCCCAGTAAAAATTGGGACAATTTGAGTATCAAAATAAATTTTAAAACTGTAATGCATGGAAGCATGTAAAATATGGTAAAATCCAAGAGTTCATAATAGTAGTAAAACAAAATCTTCATTGCTCACCTTTGGATAATACTAGGAACAAATTCATTCTGAAAATGGTAAACAAAGGATAAGAAACATGCATTTTTTCTGTCAGTACTGTTCAAACAGTACCTTAGGGTAACCAAGTAGTTGATGAGAAAAGTTTTTCGTAGAAAATTCTAGTCCCTAGTGGTGAAGAGTGAAGAGTGAAGAGTGATGCTAGAATATCACCATTTACCCTGCCTAATGACTTTAATGGGCTGAGGAAAAGATAAGCACTGGCTGCTAAGCTGACACGGAATATTAAATGAATGGACAAGACAGACAACACCAAACCGACAGATTGATGTTAATATTAATAAAAGAGAGGACAACCAGATATTATATGCAACACAACTGTGATAAAAATTGGAACAACAAAGTACTATCAAAATGAACAAAATATGGGCCTCCCTGGTGGCGCAGTGGGTTAAGCAACGCACTATGAAGCAAACCGCGGCCACTGCAGCACGAGTTCAATCCCTGCTGCCGGCCAGGGAGGGGACCCACATGGCACAGCAGACCTCTCCTGCTGTGCCCGCTGCTCCCCTCTGCAGTGTACTTCTGTTGATCTGCCTGTTCTGCTCCCCGCTCTTCTGTGGTGAATCCTCTCACCCCCCACACCTCTGGCCTGTACCCCAGTGCTTGTATGCATAAATAAATAAATCTTTAAAAAAAAAATGAACAAAATATTGAGTAAACTCCAAGAAATTACCTGTTTGTACATGGGATAAAGGGACATATTAATGACACCATATGGATGCCATTAACCAAATCCAGAGTAGAAAATTCTACAGGACAAATGATACAGTCACTTAAAAAAAAAAAGTGACAAAGGGAGACAGAGGGAAAAAAAAGAAGGCACCTATAGATATGAGAACTTAAAAGATGAATCGATCATTATAAAATGATTATGTTCACAATAAAAAGAGGTGAAAAAATACATGAAAAAATAATGAAAGAAAGATTTACCACAACTAAATACAACAGATGGACCTTGTTTGGGTTCTCATTAAACAAGCCAACTTACATTCTGAGACATTAGGAAGAGTTAAACCTATGGGATATTTAATAACAGAAAAAAATTACTGTAATTTTGTTTTGGCATGATAATGGTGTTAATAGTCATATTAGGGGGGGAAAGTTCATGAAATATATCTTCTTCCCTGTAGTTCCTCAATCATGTAAACAGTTCTTTTGACAAGAAAGGTGAAAGGTGTCTGAGTGATCCAGTGACTGCACTATTCAGTGCTTCCCTATCCACATCTGTGAGAAACCAAGTGTGGTGCTTAATCAATGACTGTCTTCCCAGGACTTCCAGAGGAAGTCAGCAGTATCTAGTAGGCTTTTCACAGTGACAATGCAGTTATGCAAAGCAGACCTTACCTGCTGAGCCTGGGGCTGCTGCTGCTGCTGCTGCTGTTGCTGCTGCTGCTGCTGCTGGTAATACGTGCCCACTGGCTGCTGGGTTGGTGGTTGCTGTTGCTGTTGTGGCTGCTGTGACGGCTGCTGCTGGGGCTGCTGCTGCTTGAGGAAAAGTTGCTGCTGGTGCTGGGGTGTAGCCTGGGCCTGAGTGGGCACACCCTGGGCTGGAGTGGAAGGTGTCTGCTGTGGGGTAGCTGGAGCCTGTGGCTGCTTGGGTTGAGGTTGGCCAGACTGGGGCTGGGTTTTTGGTTGAGGGTGACTGGCTAAAAGGCCAGGCTGATTGCTAGATCCTGCAATGAGAATAAAAGTTTCAACAGCTCAAAACTTTTCCAGACAAAAATATCTTTCTTTCTTGCCAGAGAAAGGGAGTGATAATGACAAGTGGCTAGGGAAGAAGGGAGGGCACCATACCTAGTATATGAATCTGCATATATACACATAGCATAAGCTGCATGCACACACTATATTAACTAATGATCTGTTTTCTTTAAACTAAAACTCTTGTTTTGAACTGAGATTCCTGCCCTGATGATGCCCAAAGGAGTACTCGACATTGAAGCCATTAAATGTACCAGATAAATGGGAGGTTGGTAACAAGTTCTGGGAGGCTGAATGTGAGGAATCTAGAAACATCAGCTGTGATGGGCTGTTTTGACGGGCTGTTTCCTTATGACTAACTGTCTCTGTTTTTAACTCATTATAAAAGGGCCAGCTCGAGATGAGATGGTAGAAATCGTTTCTTCAGGGTACGATGCCCACTGTTTTTCAGGTCAATGGCCAGTGATCTGAAAAATAAAAGTGCTTACAGATTCAATTCCTGTCTCTGCTTATTGATGTTTTGGTAGTGACAGGCAGCAGAACCTAGGCCTATTCCAATAACAATAAATGTAACATATAATCCCAACATCCATGAGGGTCTCACTGCCATTGTACCTGGAAGGTCCTTTCTTCTTCATTATAAATTATGTGCTTTATATAGTTCAAAATAAGTTCCATGACAAGGGTTAGTAGTTGCCTCCTTCATAAAGTTTTCCCTTATTGACCATCTCATTAGTCAATTACTCCATTAATCAGCACCCTGAGTATCTAAATATCACCTCATTAGAAACAAATACCAACATACAGAGAAGTGATAGATGCTATATGAGACAGAACATTTAAGAAACAACTCCCTTGTGACAAAAAGAGATGTCTTTCTTCTTAAAGGCAAAGAAAAGTATATAAAATAAAGAGGTAGATATGGGATGAAAGTATTCATCCACAAAATCAGGGCCAAAGCTAGCAAAAAGAGAGACAACAGATACCAGTGGTCTTGGAAATCCCTCACAAAATTCAATGAGCCATCCCCCCAACAACCAATCCTCTCAGCCCCTCCCCAGTCATTGGTTATACAACTATAATGGCAGCTCAGCTTCAAGTTTGAAACCCATTATTCTTTATGTGCCTCTAAATTCCATTCCTGGTGCAAAATCAGATTTTCCAGGACTTCTCTGTTATCCAGGGTCAGAGGTATAGCAAGTTTTAAACCAATCTAGTTAACTGACCTGCAGCCTGAGGGGGAGGTTGAACTGTGGCCCTCTTTCGAGGTGTAAGGGCTGGCTGGATAGGAAGGATTCCTGGGTTTGGCTGAGTCTGTCCAGCCTTAGGCCTCTGGCGGGGTGCAATTGAAGTCTCTGTGGTGGGAATGGGGTCTGTCAGTCTAAAAAAGGGATTTATAAAAAGAAAGTAAAGATTCATGTTAAAGTGTGGGAAACCAGTAGAGGAGTAGACACAGTCTATGTTGGATTAGCTTTCTCTTCAACATTCATCCAAATCTTCTACATCTACTTCACTGATACTTCCCAGAAGGTGTCCCACAGTATATGCTTATGTATTAATAGCTGTTAGGGAAAAAGACTGTATGGGCAAATATGTACCAACATACTGATCAAAACATATTGAGCAGATTTCTTTGCACATGTGAATATGTATGGAGAAACTCAAATTAAACACTCTATAGAATGTAGTGTTTCTTAAACTTATTTTTCAGTTATCTCAAATTTATTTATCTTGGGATCCTTTTACCTATTACCTCCTAGGATTTCCCAGAATACACTTTGGGTGATGATACAAAGAAGAATTTGGAGCAGGTGGCTTGCAGATGTAGAGGGAACTCAAACTTGGTTAGAACTAACTTTCAAAATCACCTCTCTCTGCAATAAAAAGCATTTTAATGAGTGAATCCAATAAATCAACTAGAAGGAATAATTCAATAATTAAAGTAGAAGATCTGGGGAGTAAGACAGGAGCTCCAGGCCCTTCAATAAACATTTTTTTTTCCCAAACACACACCCAGCACAAAAGTCACATTGTCTAGTCCCGCATCTTCCATGTGTCTGTGTTCCAGTCTCACATAGGGGTTAAGCACATTGTTTTGGGGAAATTTTGAGAAATAACTAGTATACGCCCTTTTGTCTCTCTTTTTCTTGAGCTATTCTTTAGCCTGCTACGCGGAGAGGTGATGTTGCCATCTTGGTCCACAGGCAATGGCCACAACCATGAGAGTTGTAGTATGGTTAACTTGAAGAAGCCTGGGCACCTGAGGGCTTTGGGGAGCATAACTGCCATATCAGCCCTGGACTACTTACCTGGTGACTTGTTTACTTATGAGAAAAAAAAAATCAAACTATTTTAATACATTTTAGACATCATCACTCACAGCCAAATCTAGTCCAAATCAAATCAACACAGGGAGGATTGCTACGTGATCTGCTTTTTCTCTATGATGGTGCAAAGTCCAGATGGTAACTTCATTTATATAGAACAGTCCAGGCGTCTGGCTACAGCCTAACTCAGATCAGAGTCATTGCCCTTTGAAAATGCACTTCAGGGAGTACAGCTAAGATGAAGGCCAAAATAAGCAGGTTTCAAGGTATTTCCAAAATATGTCTAGCACAGTCTCTATGAAATGTAAAATAGGAATCAAAGAGAAAGTTCCAAGTCTTCCTCAAGGACATTATCTCCAAGGTGTTCTGAACCCTGAGGATTTTCTTTCTTTTTTTTTTAGGTTTCGATTTTCCTCCCCTCTTACATTAATTATATATGTATATAAATATATGATATAAACACACTATATATAATATATATGGCACATGACATATAATGTATATTATATACAGTATATTGTATGTATTTTTTACATCATTCTTCCTTTTTGCATAATTCTCCTCAGGCATATTCCTCTAAAACTCCCACCACCAATTTACCCATGCACCATCATCACAATCCTTTGTGTTCTTTCCTCCCATTTTGAGCCCTCTCCATTCCCCTCCCCTGCAGTGTCTCTGAGTAATAGTTGTGTGTTAATTTTGTTTTTTAATCTATTATAATTATTTTTTTCCTGCTCCCTTATTTGGTTCCCTTATATTCCTCCAATAAGTGACTTTTTCTTTCTGACTTATTTCACTGAGCATAATCCCTTCCAGCTCCATTCAAGTTGCTGTGAATGGCATGAGTTTGTATTTTTTGATTGCTGAATAGTATTCCATTATCTATATGCACCATATCTTCTTGATCCAGTCATCTATTTTGGGGCATTTGGGTTGTTTCCATATCTGACCTACTGTAAATAGTGCTGCAATAAATAGGGATGCAGGTATCCTTTTGAATTAATGTTTTTGTGTCCCTTGGATAGATTTCTAGGAGTGGAATAGCTGGGTCATATGACAGCTCTATTTTTAGTAGTTTGAAGAACCTCCACATAGCTTTTCATAGTGGTTGGATCAGTTTGCAAATCATCCCACCAGCACTGCAGGAAAGCTCCTTTTTCTCCACATCCTGGCAAAATTTGTTGTTTCCTGTTTTTTGCATATATTTTCTTCTATATATTTTATGATTTCAGGTCTTATGTCCAATTCTTTTATCCATTTTGAGTTGGTTTTTGTGCATGGTGTGAGGTAATAATATAAATTCATTCTTTTGCATGTAGAGTCCAGTTTTCCCAGCACCATTTATCAAATAAACTGTCCTTGTTCCATTGCATATTCTTTGCACCTTAGGAAAGATTAGTTGTCCATAAATATGTGGGTTTATTTCTGGGTTTCCTATTCAGTTCCATTGGTCTGTGTGTGTTTTCTTCCAGTACCATACAGTTTTAATTATTAAGGCTTTGTAGTATAGTCTGAAGCCTGGCTTATGATACCTCTATTCTCCTTCTTTTTAGTCAGGAGAGCTTTGGCTATTCGAGGTTTTTGTGTGAACCCTGAGGCTTTTCACTGGTGTCCTGTGGGGAACACTCAAATGTGTGAATCACTGTAAATCCATTTTAGGTGCTCAAAATATGAGTCTGTATGGACCTAAATATGCTGTGAGAAAATGCAAACCTGGAAGCTAGGAGATCTGGCTCTAAATAGTCTATCTGTGTGATTTTGGGAAAATTAATGTACAGAGAACAAAGAGTGGACACGCAAGTTCAGGTTCGTTTACTAACCACATACCCACTACCTTGGACAAGTTGCTTACAATTCTAAGTCTGTTTCCTCATCTATAAAATGAAAATAACAATAACCTCATTGGTTTTGTTATAAGGGGAACAAAAGTCATCTTACTTATATGAAATACCTAGTATGGTATCTAGTATACATGATACCTCAATGAATAGTGTCTACTTTAAAAACAGAGTTAAAGAAAAACCAACCTCTCAGGCAAATGTGATAATGCAAATAAAATACTGTCCTATGATTAGACAACTTAGGACAACAAAACTCTCGGCTGTAAGGTCTGTATTCTTTCTCCACATTATTGAGCATGGAAAAGAACACTTTCAGCACTCTTCAGTTTATAATGCTGTTTCACATTCACTGACACATTTAAGGTTCTCATTTGCCTTATGATATGGTTATTATTTATTCCATGTTACATAATGGAGTATCACTCAAATGCTAGTGCTTATTTACATTTTTATAAGTACGTATGCTTTGTGGGAGTAAGGAAAGGGATCCTTGCTTAGTCTCTGTGCATGTGCTGCCTGGAACTCATATAGGTATGACCACAAACCCAAAAGACTAAGTTAATTAAATCACCTTCCTGCCAAACCAATACCCAAAGGTGAGCATGGTCAACTTAAGAATTCAACAGACCACATAGTAACAACATGGTTACAATTTGCTCAATCTGTTAAAACCAAAGTCTTATTATTTTCAAACCACATCTGGAATAGTTCTCTGTGCCTAACTGTCATTTCATAGTCAAGAATTTTTTTAAATATGCAAGTTATTTTACCATTCTATTAAAATTCACATATTTCCATCTAGGATACTTTGTTGATATAATTTGCTGCTAATGTTTCCCATGGGAGTGTGGTCCTAAAAGAGGGATATAAACTAGACATGGACTACCCTTAGAATTAGCCAGAAGGCATGGCAGTCCTGAGGATGTGTCCTGCAGACCTTTATCTATAAGACGTATGAAAGATCACGTTCTCTATCTGCTGTGCTCCTAAAATCCCTGATGCCATGTTTTCCATAAGCTGCTACCAGGAGACAGGAACTTCTCTGGTGATAGATTCTGGCTCCAGGGCTCACCAACACCTTTGATGAACTTTCCCTAAATTGTGTGGCAGTTTCTAGGTCACCTCTACCCAACCTCCCTCTGGGTTAGACTTACTTGCCTTTTGATGGTTCTCCCAACTTTCCTTGGCATCCTCATTTTCTATCACAGGGGCATTTCCCCCAAGTAAAACCATAGTGTCTTTAATTATCTCTCAGCATCTGCTACTTGGAAGACCCAACTTTATACAAAATGTGATTAGTTAAGATCCACACCGGAAGGGACTTTTGTTATTTATGAACTCAGTCCTTTGACCTTTCTTGTACCCAGAGTCATAAAAATAAGGAGGAAAGGGGGGAAGAAGATTAGGGGGCCGAATGTAGCTAAAAAAAGATCAGGACAAATGTTTAGGACACAACTGTAACAGCAATATTTAATATCTGCTGAGTCTAAGGCAGAGGCCCCTGTGCCTATTCCAAAGCTAAGGAAACAGCTGTGGAGTTCTTGGTTCTCTTTCAAATGTAGATCATTGTATTTCATTATAGTTCTTCTTATATTCCCAAAGAAGTTCCTGCTGAGGGAAAACAGGGCCTGTTTTTCTTTTCTGTGCAGCCTCTGGCCCTGGCAACATATGAATTTAGGAACACAAGACACCATCCCCGGCACTACTGTGGCAACCAGAACAGGGCATGTGCTCAGAGCAGGACATGGGTTCACTAGGGCATTTCTTACCTGGCCTTTGGCTGAGTCTTTTTTGCAGCTGCCTCACTGGCTTTCACTGGTTCAGGAAGCTTCGCAGGAATGGGAGAGTTCTATGAAATTGAAAGGAAATTTTCAAGTAGGACACCACAGACTTCTTTGTTAAAGAATAACCATAATGACCAGGTTGATGGAAATCCATATTGGGGTATTCTGGAGTAGTTTCCAGGGCCTGATCTCTGGGAAGGAAAGTTAAATAAAAGCATCTCCCACCCAGACTCAGCCACATTCTGGGTAGCAAAGTATCTGAGAGGAGTCAAATGAAGCCTGGATGCAGCCCTCCTTCCCTGTCATTCTCAACTGTCTGTACACAGCTAAGGCTACTGGAGCTTGATCTCCAGTATCTTTCTCTTCCTATATGTCAGCATAAAGGATTTTATAAAAGGAATGGGAAAGAGATGTCTGTAACCGATGATGCTATTTAAGCTCTCAGACTTAGAGAAGTCAGAGTTGACTGATGTACCAAACCAGCATATGTTCAGTCTTCTAGTTGGAATGCTGGAAGAAAACCACAGCCGCTACATGTCTGGTCGCTGAGCCATCACCAATTCCCAGCATGTGAGGCACTGCTCAACCACTGGCTGAGCGGTGCTCCTTCAGCTTGGATCTGCACCACCCAGTTGACATCTCATGAAGGAGCCATGAGCTGTCCCTTACTGCTAGAGAACTCTTACCATCACTCAGGGAGTATACCAAGTGAGATGAGACTTATAAAGGCTTACTTTTTAAAAACTTGTTTCCAATTATATTTCACGCATATTCTTTAACTTTATGAATGGCAAGGTGGGACAGCAAAGGAAACATGGTCATGTTAGGTTACTGTATATTATCCCTCTTTTTAATCTGGGAAACCTGACTAGTGGACTATTAGTTTAAAAAAAAAAAAAGGATTTGAGGAGAGAACTCCCATTTCCCTCATGTTTTGGAGATAATGAATTTCTACTACAAAAACTGTCTGACTTTTCTCTTCCATCCTCCAAGCATTTCTTTCCTAAGGGAGAAGGGTAGCTTACTTGACTGATCAGACTAGGAAAAAACAGAAAACCTCCTCTGGCTGACCCTTGTCCTCCTTCCTAAGGGGAATAATCTATCTATCAGGAATCAGCAACTCACTGCTCAGTCATGTGGATCTAATGTTAGGGTGTCTGACTAGTCAACTGCATTCTCCCACTCAACTTAGTAGCTGGTACTCTGAGCTCCATTCGAACAAAGCCCACATCTAATTCCAAATGTAGCAGTGAAACTGGAAAATTATTTATCAGCACCCTCAAGCCCCAATAATGACCTCAAAAGTTCATTATTGGAGAAACTAGAAAAAATATTTCATATTAGAATTTACTATTTACTATTTATTAAGGTATCCATAGTAAAATATTCTAGTTGGATTATACTATGACATGAAATATATGTCAAAGCAATAAAAAGGGTGTCTGCAATTGTACTCTGAAAACTGCTGAGTGTAGACTTTAGGATTATTAAGTGTAAAAATAGTTCCTATAGTCTAATAAATGTGGGGAGGTTAGATGAGAAAGGATATATGGAGGCCAACAGCAGAAGTAAGAAAGTTTTGATATAATGAAGGAAAAAGGGACAAAGGATTTATGGTCAAGAGGCAAGGGGGCAAGTAAGGGTCTTGCCCTAGGAAAACAACCTGCCTAACCACCTCTCAGTAAATACAAGCATCTGGCTCTAAGTAAACTACTGACCAAACGAAAGGTTGGTCAATCTTCACTTAAATTGTTCAAATCAATCTCTAGGACATTTTTTTTCCATATTATTGTCTTTTGATAATTAAATTCTATGAGAAAATTGGATTCTATTTTTAGCAATTGCTTCATAGTTAGCTTTGCTTGCATTGTCCCTTGCATGATAAAGGAAAGTTACATATTCATTTAAACAGCTGATTAACATGCTCAGGAATTATAAACAATAATTCGATATTTATTTCCACTAAAAAGCACCTTGCACATACCTGTACATTCGGAATTGGGCAGTCTTTCTTGAGTAGTTTAAATGAGAAGTAGGAGACCTGGTAAATATCTGGCCTTTTGTCAGGGTCTGGTTCCAACATATATCCTAAAACAAACATATGTGCATTTATTTAAGGATAACCTAACAGTTATTACATTAACTAGGAATCATAATTTTTCTATTACTAAAATTGTCTTTTTAATTTTTAATTTCCCATAAAGTCAGAAAATGCGCTAGCCCTTTTCCTCACCTCCATGAAAGGGGGAGAACTAATTTTCCTAGTATATTTAGTATCCACAAGAAAATAACAAAGTGTTTGAACTGTAACAAAGATACTTCTAGTTCATATTTTGTGTCTTGAAAAACAGGTACACAAGCTGTCAGTGAAAGCCACCATCTTCATAATTTGGTAACTAGGACATTACATGATCTGCTTCTGGCTTCCTCAGTTCATGGTATCTTGCTAAACAAAAAATCATTTTTGATAATTATAATCAAAAATTAAATTTCATGAACTTATTTTTGTTTGGCTGCAGATATTACATTAGCTGGTTCCCAGTGTTTTGCAATGTAAAAAATTTATCTCTAGTTTTTCCATAAATCAGCGATCCATAGATCAGTGTCTATGGACATACGCTCCATTGATCAGTGTCTATTTCTAGGCACCATAAGTTTCTACCTTCTGAAGGCAGAAAAGGCCTCAAGGAAAAAGGTTTTTGAGAAGACACAGAAACACATATACATATAAACAACATTGCAAGGCAATTCACTGCTTAAGAAATCAAATGAATGGTTGGGATACTAAATTCAGGGGGGGAAATATGATGACGTGATGGTGCAGTCTTGCAAAGGCCTTGCACTAGAGGCAGACTTGAGCTGGTCCTTGTACCAGTGAAGAATTTAGTTAGTGAAATGCAGAGAAAAAGACCTACCAGGTGAGAGCAAAAATGAACCAGGAGAAAGTCAAGAAAATGATTTGCTGCAGGGAAACAGAGAAGCCAGAGGGTAGGGCAGGAGTTCTCCTTGTCAGAGGACAGAGGGTGATACACCTGGATGGGTGGATGGACCCAGAATATGAAGCATCTTAAATGTGATGCTAAGAATTTGGGCCATGGGGTATACTGAACAGGGACATGGAAGGATAGCATTTTATACGATTTATTTTGTGGTGGCAGGGTGTTGGATAGACTGAAGAGGTAGCCAATCTACCAGGACAGGCATGAACTTAGTGGTAGCATTATGATTAGAGAGAAAATAATAAAAACAGGAGACACTCCAAAGTAAGAATTAAACTAGTCAGAAAATAACTGAATCCTCTTTCTTGCAAGACAGATGCATAGAGAACCTTAACTTTCAGTCATCCAGATTTGAATGATGACACTCTGATATAAACTGAAAGCAGAGAGAAACCTTGTACTAGGAGGAAAAGGGGTAGGACAGGCAATGATAAATACAAATATAGACCTATGAGTTTAGAGGGACAGTGGACGTCTCAAGGAGTTTTCAAACTGAAATGGATCAGAGTTTAGGAAAGATGTCAGTGTTATACATGATCCTCATAAATTGTATTCCTAATGTCAATTTGCTGCCTGAATGTTAAAAGGAAAAAAAAAATATCAAAAAGCCTATATTCTAGTATCAAATTTGGCAATTTTCCCATGTTTCTTTCCAATCTAATTACACAGTTATAATTCTAGAAGAGATATAATGCTTGACCTCTAAAAACAATCCAACAATCACTAAATGCCATAATGCATTTCTTTTTGTTAATAAATGCAAGAGACAGATGTCTAACTATATACACTGTCACTTCTAAGTTTCACGTTTACTTGTGATAAGCTAGCTATACTTTCTTAAGCTCAGTGTCCTCATTTGTATAATACTTACTATAGATAGAGTTTTACGAATTAAGTGAAGTTCAAGTAGCCCATCAACAAATGTCAGCATTCCACTTCACATCAACTGGTTCTGTTTTCTCCAGTGCTCACTACCCAAAACCCAACTGGGTTACTCAAGATTTTATCACCCATAGTGGTTAAAATTTAGATGCTAAGTATCTTGACCAATGTAAAAAGATGATCAAAATAGCTGTTTCTTTAGGATTTTAATACAGGGGGTTGTACAAAGATGACTTATTCTACCATCTGGTTAATGAACATTAGTACATATGCTTGCTGTGATGATACAAAAGAGTGGAGAATCTTAAAAAAACATTTTAAACAAAGCACTGAGTTTAAATGCTTGTTATCAAAATCCATGATTAACCTAAATGAGAGGAAAAATCTACTTCCAGAAGTTATACAGTCTTAATTATGTATTCATTCCAGCCAACGCACTGCAATCATTTTAATTTGAGTTGCTTCCAGTTTTGCAAAGATGAATTTCTTATCACTTGATATGAGTCAGCTGGACTCCTTTGGTCTGCAAGCTTTCAAAAAGACTGTAAGAGAAGAGAGCAGCACTAAACTGCTCAAAGCACAGTTAGGGTTTCTGCTCAGGTGTAAAACCGAGTTTAGATTTCTGACAAAAAGACCCATCATTCAAATTAGACACTGTTATATTATCATGTATCATTAGCACCTGATTATCTCCGCAGCACAATACTTTATCCTCTGATTAGTAATAAACTATGAAACTAAGTGGTACAGGGTGCCACAAACAAAACTGAGCCAAAGGCTAGCAATAGGAAGAAGGAAAAATACAAATGATTAAGCAGGTCTTTCTGGGAACAATATTCCACAGAAAGTCAACCTCCAGAACCTGATAATAAGGACATGGAAGAATATCTCCACTGAACCGATACAGAATTCAAAAAGGCCATAGTGAAAACAATTAAAGAACAAAGAGAAAACACAGAAAGAAATAAGATTATAATCAATGAACTGAGGAATGAGAAGGAATTCCTAAAGAAGAAAGTGAATGAACTGGAGGATACCCAAAGATTAGTGGAGGAGCTCAAGAATTCTGGGAGAAGGCATGAAAATAGAATAGAAGAAATGGAAGAATGAATCAGTACTCTTGAAGATACAAACATAGAAAGAACCAAAGAGGAAAAGGAAAGAGAAGTACAAAATAAAAAGAATGAAGAAACATTTCAAGAATTATCTGATGCCAGGAGGAAAGGAAACATAAGAGTTATAGTAATCCTAGAAGGTGAGGAGCAACACAAAGGAACCAAGAAACGATTCAAGGAGATAACTGAAGAGAACTTCCCAAGTATGAAGAATAAAATGAAAATTGACATAGAGGAAGCTAGAAGAATACCATATTACCACAATGAAAGGAAAACTACAGCAAGACACATAATAGTAAAGTTTCTAAGGGTCTAAGACAAGGAAAAAATAATGAAACTGATGACTGCAAAGAAACAGATAACCTATTAGGGAAAACCAATCAGGCTGCCATCAGACTTCTCTGAAGAAACATTGTAGGCAAGAAGAGAACAGAGTAACATATTTAACAAAATCCAAGCCAGCAAATGCAAACTACCCCACAACTTCTCCTTCCTCTATGAAGGAAAAATAAAAACCTTCTCAGACAAACATAATCTCCAGAAATAAATTACTATTAAACCCCCACTCCAAAAAACCCTAAAGCCAAAACAAACAGTGTAATGAATAGGAGGAACAGACTGAAATAAGGAATAGAATAACAAAAAGGCAAACAAAATGGCAAATACAGATGCTGGTGTATCTATGTTAACTCTAAATGTAAATGGATGAAACTCATCAATAAAAAGACACAGAGTCATAGGGTGGATTAAAAAACAGAACCCCACCTTCTGCTATCTACAGGAAACACATTTAACTACAAAAGTTAAACACAGATTGAAATAAAGGATTGGAGAACAATCCCACAAACAAATGGACCAAAAAAGAAGGCAGGAATAGCTATACTTCCATAAAATAGACTTCAAATTAAAAAGACAAAAAGAGACATAGATGGTCATTACACTATGATTAAGGGGACAATACATCAAGAAGACCTAACTCATAAATATATACTCATCAAATGAAGAAGCATCAAAATATATCAGACAATTATTATCATCTCTGAAAACATATATGAGAAAATATATGTGTAGTAGGAGACTACAACATGCCACTCTCACCAATGGATAGACCAATAAGACAAAAAGTAAGTGAGGACACTAGAGCTCTAAATAAGGCCCTAAACCTCACAGGCCTAACAGGTATCTAAAGAAAACTGGACCCAAAAGAACCTGAGTACATATTTTTCTCAAATGCACATGGATCACTGTCCAGGATCGATCACATACTGGGATACAAGACAAACATCAACAGATACACTAAGATCAAAACCATACCAACTATATTCTCTGACCATAAAGGCATCAAACTAGAAATAAACCATAAAAATAAAGCAAGGCACCCTCCTACCTCAGGGATACTGAAATCAACATTACTGGAAGACCATTGGATCAATGAGGAGAGCAAAGAAGTAATTAAAAAATACCTTGAGACCAAAAAACAATGAGGGCACAGCTCTCCAGAATGTATAGAACACAGCAAAAGTAGTTATAAGATGAAAATATATAGCAAGAAACAAGAAAAAACTCAAAGAGACAACATAATCTCTTACCTTAAAGAACTGGAAAAAGAATAACAAAAAAGCCAATAAAAGAAAGGAAATAATAAAAATCAAAGCAAAAATAAACAAAATAGAAGTTAAAAAAACAATCCAAAAGATCAACGAAACCGAAAGTTGGTTATTTGAAAAAGTAAACAAAATAGACAAACCTCTAGCCAGGCTCACAAAAAAATAAAAAGAGGTTGGAGGAGGGAGAAAGCACAAATAAATAGGATCATAAACGAAAGAGGAGAAATTACAACATAGCAGAAACCAAAAGGATAATCAGAGATTACTATGAACAATTATATGCAAACAAGTTCAACAATTTAGAAGAGTTAGACAAATTCCTAGAACAATACAATCATCCAAAGATAAAGAAGAAATAGAATACCTAAACAGACCAGTTACAAGCAGTAAAACTGAAACAGTAATCAAAACCCTCCCCCAAAACAAAACCCAGGACCAGTTTTACAAATGAATTCTACCAAACATTCAGAAATGAACTAGTGCCTGTCTTACACAAAGTATTTTTAAAAATTGAGAAAGAAGGAATACTATTAAATATGTTTTATGAAGCCAGCACTACACTAGTACCAAAACTGAACAAGGACAGCACACAAAAAAGAAAACTACAGGCCAATCTCTCTAATGAACACTGATACAAAAATCCTCAATAAAATCCTAGCCAACAGAATCCTACAATGCATCAAAGAGAAAATTCATCATGACTAAGTGGGTTTTATTCTAAGAGCACAAGTATGGTTCTACATCCAAAAATCAATTAATATAATCCAACACATCAACAACAACAAAGATAAAACCACATGATAATATCAATAGATATTGAGAAAGCATTCAACCAAGTTCAACAACTATTTATAATGAAGGCCCTTGAAATTCTCAGATTAGAAAGAACATACCTTAACATAATAAAAGCCATATAAGACAAACCCATAGCCAATCTCATTCTCAATGGCGAAAAGCTGAAAGCCTTGCCCTTAAGATCTGGAACAAGACAAGGATGTCCACTCTCACCACTGCTTTTCAATATAATACTGGGAAGTCTAGGAAGAGCAATAAGACAAGAGAAAGACATACAAAGACTACAAACAGAGAAAGAAGAAGGAAAATTATACTATTTGCAGACAATACGGTAATATACATAGAGAACCCTAAGAAGTCCACAGAAAAACTAATCAAAATAATCAACCAGTTTAATAAGTCAGAGTCAACAGACAAAAATTAGTAGCCTTCCTATATGCAAACAATACTCCCAAGTCAAATACTTGGGAGTAAACATAACAAAAGAGGTGAAGGACCTATATGAAAGAATTATAAATATTATTAAAAGAAATAGAAGACACAAAGAAATGTAAAGGCATGCCCTGATCATGGATTGGAAGAATTAACATTACCAAAATGGTCATCCTACCAAAAGCAATTTACAAACTCAGTGTTGTTCCAATAAAAATTTCAATGACACTCTTCAAACGAACTGAACAAATTTTGATGAAATTCACATGGAACCATAAAAAACCTTAACAGTAAAGCTCTCCTAACTAAAAAGGAGAATGGAGGTACCACACGCCCAGACTTCAAACTATACTACAAAGTCATAATAATTAAAACTGTATGGTACTGGAACAAAAACAGACACATAGACCAAAGGAATGAAATAGAAAACCCAGAAGTAAATCTGGGTTTTTATTGATGGACAACTAATCTTTGACAAAGGAGCTAAGAATATGCAATGGAACAAGGACAGTTTGTTCAATAAATGGTGCTGGGAATATTGAACTGCTACTTGCAAAAAAAGCAGCTATACTATCACCTCACACCATGTATAAAAATCAACTCCAAATGGATAAAAGAATTGGACATAAGACTTGAAACCACAGAATACATAGAAGAAAATATAGGCAAAACACAACATGACACACAGCTCAGTAATATCTTTAAAGATACATCTCTTTAAGCAAAGAAAGTGAAGAAAAAGATGAACAGCTAGGACTACATCAAACTAAAAAGCTTCCATATGGCAAAAGAGACATTAACCAAAACAAAGAGACACCCTAGTGATTGGGAGAAAATTTTTGAACACTATACAACCGATAAGGGATTGATGACAAAGATCAACAAACAACTCACATGACTCAACAAAACCAAAGTAAACAATCCAGTTAAAAAATGGACAAAAATGCTAGAAAGACACTTCTCCAAAGAAGAAATGCATACGGCCAACATATGAACAAATGTTCAACATCACTTGTAATCAGAGAATTGCAAATCAAAACCACAATGAGATACCATTTTACACCAGTGAGAATGGCACATATTAAAAAAGCAGGAAACAACAAATGTTGGCAAGGATGCAGAGAAAAAAAGGAACTTTCCTACACTGCTGGTGGAAATGCAGACTGGTCCAACTACTGTGGAAAGCAGTGTGGAGGTTCCTAAGACTACTAAAAATGGGGCTTCCATATGATCCAGCAATGCCACTCCTAGGTATCTTACCAAAAGACACAAAAACATTAATTCAAAAGGATACCTGCACCCCTATTTTTATTGCAGCACTATTTACAATAGGTAACATATGGAAACAACCCAAATGCCCAAAAACAGATGACTGGATTAAAAAGATGTGGTATTTACACAATGGTATATTATTCAACATTCAAAGAAGATAAAATCATGTTATTCACAGCCCCAATGGATAGAGCTAGAAGGGATTATGCTCAGTGAAATAAGCCAGAAATAAAAAGAAACATATTGGATGGTTTCAGTTATAGGAGGAACGAACGTAGGGGAACCAAGTAAAAAAATCAGGAAAAAAAATAACTATAATAAGTTAAGAAACAAAATTAACAGACTTTAATTAACTTTAAATCAGAGACATTCTGCATAGGAGAGGTTGGGAGAAGGGTCAAACAGGGGAGGAAAGAGCACAAGGGACTATTGTGATGGACAAGGGACATCTCATCACAGATGAACTGGTGATGAGAATTTTACAGGGACTATACCTAAGAGGAGAAAGCATACATTGTACAAAAGGGGAAAATGATGTAAAATATATAATATAAAAAGAAACTAGAAACTTGAAATACTTACTAATTAGGCAGTGCATATCTTGAGAATATCGAGAGTTATCAGGAATTGTGAAGCTTCCATCACAAATTGCCACTTGACTCTCCCCAAATGGCAAAGTGAAGTAGCATAATTTATATAACAAACATCCAAGAGCCTAAAAAGTAAAACATTGATAACAGAGGTTAACTGCCATAACTGCAGAGGGGTCTATGGAAAGATAGTGGCATCATCCATTTACTAGTAGATATACTAGCTGATAGAAAAATTATGTACTACTAACTTCTTAGAAACTTGAATTCAGAAACCAACACCACTATTTAGCCAATGAGTTATATATTTCTACCATTATGACCAAATTGTGCTCCAATAAATAATAAGAATCTCAGCCATTGTGCTGTTAAGAACTAGTAACACATGTGAAAATCACCTAAGTAATGTGGAGGTCACCTGAATAATTTTCACAGAGCTCTAAAGCAATTTCCTTTGACACGCTTCAAGAAGCAGTGGCTGATCACCGTGAGTCAAGAAAAACCCTGAGGGATAAGTAGATAATGACATGGCGCTATGTCACTGTCTGTATTAAACTTGTGAATTTACAGTTAAGACTGCTGATATCTGCGATGTGGATAGGTTAGTTGACACCTACCCAAATGTCTGCCTTCGTAGTGATGATTTTGCCACTGTACAGGTTGACCATTTCTGGTGCTCGATAGGACAGCGTTGTGTATCTACAATCAAGAGATTCATTTTTTGTTAAATATATGTCAATGTTATAATTAAAAACCAGGGGCAGCAGAAAAACTTTTAACTTATATATTAATATAATCTAGTTCCCTGGGAGCAATCTGCATAAGAGAATATGAAATATTAGTGCAGGTAAAATAAAAAGTTGTCCTTAGTATATACCCATGGTACTCTAGGCAGCAGTCCTTCTAACCAAAATTAATGGTGAGGCTCTAAATAAGCTCTAAAAGCAACTTTTCTAGGACCCCCCGCCCCCTCCCAAATGAAAAGATCTTCTGTAGTCCTTGTTATCTGACAACTATTTTGCTGATCCCTTTCAGTGTGGCTCAAAAGAGATGTCACACCAGCTGGAACACTGGAGAACACAGAAAGTGGGCCCTGGCTGGGGTAGAAAATGTATGGGTTCTTCCCTGTGGGAGTAGGGATAAAACAAGTTTTCCCCTAATCACTGGCCCAAGAAAAGAAAGTAGTATGAGCATATCTTCAAAGTAAGTGTCCTGGTGTTATCAAGCAAGTGACTTAGCTATGTCTCTCTAGCACCCAGAGAGCACTGAGATTTAGATATTCATCAAGGCCCATTGAACATAAGTCTTCCTGCCTCAGTCATGGATGGCTAGGATGATGTATGGAGAGAGACCTGATTTACTAGCAGTAATAGTGAATACTGTTACTCATGAAAAAACCAACACCCTGGACAACAGGAGGAAATTAGAGTCACAAATCTAAAGTAAGTGTTTTCTCATGGAATTCAGTGATTCAATATTGTAGATTTCAATTACTCACTCTTAATTCCACTAGACTTCAGGTGAACTCCTTAGGAGTGGAAAGGACTATATAGCAATTCTGGGATCAGTAAAAAACACTTCCAACTGACTGATGATGTTATGGTGGTTATAAACATGACAGGATTCCTACTGTGTGACCACTCAGTTTTTTGAGGATTCTGTAACATAACTCAAAGTATCTCCAATGACCACTGGGCCACTGACAATGTGTTACAAGATTCTTTTATTTTACCCTGCTGATCAGTGACTGAGAACCCTCTCCTCTTCCTCAACTTAAAATCAAACAATAGAACAGACAATACGGTGATCTCTAAGATGAGGGGCACAGAGAAGCACCATTGTTTACCCACTCTGACCATCTCATCCGTAAGCTGAAAGTGAAGCTGCTGATCTAATAATGGACAAAATTCTAAGAAAGCAGAAGCTTACTTCTTAATCTCATCTTCCACTGCATTTACTCCTTCAGCTTGAGGATTCTGGAATTTGTTGGTGGCACTTCCAAAGTCACACAGGACATAGTGGCCTCGGTCATGCAAGAGGATATTTTCAACCTGAAAAATACACCCCAACCACCCATTCCAAGACATCATTTAACAGTACATGTAAAAATCTGATTAACAATGACATAAAAAACATATTTTACTTCTGTGAACCCCATTAATGTGGCACAGGAAAGTTACTCTCTTCCCTGTATCTCAAGAGATCATCCCATGCAAAACAGACACAGAAGTAATAGGGTGAAATGACAGGGAGGAAGAAAAGGAGCAAACTTCACAGTGGGAAGCAAGAGTTCCATTTTTCTAGATTATCTTATTTCTGCAAAAAGTCCTCGTAAATTCAAGTATCCTTTTAGTCTAGAATGCTCTCAATTATCCCCACCTCCTTACCCAACTATCAAATCCCATTCATTTTTCAAATCTCAGCTCAAATATGCCCTGTGAAGCCTTCCTCTGGGGGGTGAAGCCCACCCCCCAGACAATTGTCGCTCCTTCTCTGCGTTCCTTCAGTACTCTGTTCCTTCACCATCTCGATGATTTCACTTGGACTTCGTAAGTTAATCTTTTCATAAGTGCATTTTTTGGGTAATGTGTTAGGAGTTCTGAACAGAGAGAAATCCTACTGTCAAAAGACTACTCATGAGACAACAACTCCAAAACAGCAGGCACTACTATACTTAAGTACTAATTAGCTTTTAGTGCAGGTGAGGTAAGTTGACTGGTGTGCTAGGACAGACCTGGCTATATATGGGGCAATAAATCAGCAGTCAAAAAAAAAATAAAATCTTGTTAGGTCAATAAAGCTGTAGTTTCCCTTGTCTTTTGTCTTCAGCCTTTCAAAGACTCCTCATCTTTGGAAAACAAAGGCAAGAGCAGACAATAAGCTTTTAAGGACAAGCATCATCTCTTATCCATATTTATAGTCTTCTTTACTAGTGCCTAAAATAGTGCTGAGGACAGAAAATGTTTGAATGAAATGAAAACAAAACCAAGAAACAAATATAATATTTTATGTGTGCTGGTAGATCACAAGCAATACCCATGCCCTACTACTACAATTGGTTCTTTTAAAAAAATATCTGGCCAATGATAACATTTGCTTGTTTCTACACTTTCTTTTAATTCTCCTAAAAACTACATTTTATAAAAATCTTTATTTTATTTTTTTGTACCTGCTAAATCCAATGCTAAAAAGTTGTGTTGCAAACTGAGTCTGGGGTTTATTGTTTCTTATTCCTAGTGAATCTCACTCATGGTGGCTGTGTGAGGGTTTTAGCATCATTGTTAACTTCTATTACTTGAACTTCATCTGTGGGAAACCTTTGAGGACTAAGTTTATAGTCTATTATAATTCCAGAAAGGATATGCTTGACCATCCCAGGTTCATTACTAACCTGGAGTTACTATAACTTACAATTTTGACATTAGAATTTTTAACCACACAGGCAAGTATGAACTATGGCCACCTATCTGTGTGGATATGCTCTTGTGATTAATAATTGCTAGGAGAGACATGTTCTGCAGAGACAAGGCTAAGGTAGACAAGTATTTGCACCACCTACAGATTTTGATAAAGCTCAGTGGTTAATTTATTCATGCAAAGTTAAACAGTCAAGCTAGCCTAAACATATATATACTTAAGGAATCTAAAATAATCTCAACAAAGCAATACTAATGTTTTATATCGAATTCAAAGATTATAAAAAGAACAGCCACAACTTACTGAGCTTTTACCATATAAGTAGTACCATACTGAACATATTACATGGATTATCTCACTAAATCCTCGCATTGACAATCTATTAATATCCCCATTTTTCAGATGAGAAAAGTGAGGCTCACAGTGATTAAGCTAGGAAGTGAACCTAGGTAATCTAACTCTAGAGAATAAGTAATTGCCTTTTTGTCAGGGAAGGAAGCAGGTTAGAAGCAGAGCAGAGCAATTACTAAAGGTACCCATGCCCAGCTTTTATGCTATAGCTGCCCAATGCAGTGGACACAGATTTAAGGACAGGGTTATCTTATTTCTTTATGTTTAGAAATGCCCCTTTTAATAGGAACCTAGTCAAGAAGGAACCTTGTGTCTAAATATTAGCCAGGTTGATTTAGTCAATGTTCCCTAAACATTCCCTTATTGTTTAGTCCTTTTATGCAATTGCTCACTCTGCACTAGTCAAATCCTGATCATTCTTTCAAGTCCTATTCAAGGCATACCTACTCAGTAAAACTTTCCAAGGTTACGCTACAAAATCTACAGATTTTACTGTAGTAGGGATAGGCAAGGTAAAGTCAAACGAGTCCAGGTTTTATCCTCTAAACTAGAATTGATTTTTAACAAGTATGGCAGAGAAAGTTGAGTAGTTGTGACAGAGACTTTATGGCTGGCAGGCCTAAAATATTCACAGTCTAACCCTTTCAAAAATGTCTGTCAACCTCTGGTCTATAACTATATTATGATAATGTGTTCCCTAGAACACCAGTATACTTCACATATACCAAGGACCCCTAAATCCTTTTCAATGATCTTCCTTCTTGACCTCATGCTTCCTACGGAGTTTATGTAAAACTATACTTCTTAGTAGGCAGTCTTTCCCAAGTCAGGCCTCTATACTTCAAATGCTAGAATATACAATCTAGAAACCTGAAAAATTAATTTCAATTCAAAACATAATTTTGGTTCCAGGAACCAAAATCACTGGAAAAGGAAGGAGAACTACATGGACAAAGGGAAGAATAAAGATGAGGCACTGTAAATTTTTTTTACACAAATGCACAATAGTATTGCCATTCTTTCATTAAGAAGCATGAACTCCTACTACATGCAAAGTACTTTTCTAGATTATAGGGATAAGGCTAAGAACAAATCAAAGTTCATTCTCTCATGGAGTTTAGAGTCCAGTTGAGGATAATAGGAAAATGAGTATAATTGTTTGGTAGTGACAATTACCGTGACAAGAATACAGCAGTTTAAATATATGTAAAGTGAAGAGGGGTGCTACTGTAAATAGCACAATCAGGAAGGTCCTTCTGGTGAGAGGGGCAGAGACCTGACTGTTGAAGGGAGAGGTCATGGTCCATCTGGGGATGGAACTTTCTAATCAGAGAACAACCTATATGAAGGGCCTGAGATGCAGTATGCTGAGATATCTGGGGCCAGCATAGTTGGAATAGCAGAGTGCTGAGCACCAATACTGCAAAGAAAATAGAAAATGTAAAACTGGACATATTATGGTATAGCACTGTCCTGATTGGGGAGACGAAATAATTCTGGCTTTGAAGAAAGTGGAGAACTTAAGTGAAACTAATGATAGGCACAGAGGCAGGGGTGACAGCAGCAATGCAGACTCTCCTGCATGCACTTTTACATATGGTATTTCATGCAGTTCTTACAAAGTAGTAATGTCTCCATTTAACAGGGAAGATATTGGAGGCCAGTTACCTAACTTGCCTGAGATCATAGGGCATGTAAGGCAAGATTTGGGCTCAGGCTGCCTGCCCGCTGGGACTACACACCCTCACCCACCACAGTGATGTATATCCTACAATTAAAGAAAATGGACAATGAAGGCTGGCAAAGGAGAAGGGGGTGGGAGGAGAGAATAGCAGAAAAGCAAACGGAGGGCAGACTGAGAAAGGTGATTTGGAGGCAGTTAGCATTTTTAACAGATTAGCAGCAGATGATAAAAGGTATTCTGGGAAGGTTACCACAATGACAGAAGGAAGAATAAAGGAAACAGACAACAAGGGCAGGTACAACTGTCCAGGTGTGAGTTATCAGAGCCAAGTGTGGAGCAGGGCCAAGAGGAACTAAGTGAGATTAGGAAGGCAGAGAACCAACTAGATAGTCAAATACCATCTTCTGATAGCCGAATCTGCAGAGACTTTTTTTTTGGCAAAAGCCCTCAGAATACTGCCTAACACTGGTTATGATTGCTTACAATCATCCAGTCTTCCAGCTTTTGGGGAGTTTGACCTTATTGCCTACCCTATCAACTTAAAGAGGGTTATTAAAGTTGTCACTCCCAAACTCTGTGCATAGCTTTAGTTAAAAGGTCTGGAAAGCCACATCCTACTGACCTCTTCCTCGTGAAATAATTCCAAACAGACATGGCATTCAGACATTTCAGTCACAGAACGTATTACCATTGGAAATTGTGGAGGATTAGATGAATGCAGGTTTTCAAACCTGTGTTTCTAAAAATGGGACAAGAATCTACATCCTGTTGTATTTGACGAGCTCAAAATCTCTTCTGACAGAAAAAAAAAAAGCAAGAGACATTCATAACTTTCTATCTGAATGTGCTTGTTATGCCTTTAACATTTTCCCACTTTCTTAAGGCTTTGGGCAAGCAGCACAACATAATACAGCAAGACTGAGTCAACCAACAAGAACCCAAGTAGGAGGAAAACTCCTGGACCTCTGTTCTGCTTTGACCACTGTTAACTGTGCAGATCTCACCCCTTCTGGGCAGAGATTTCCATAATTAGAAAAGGAGAGGTGACCTGCCCAGGTCTATGACCCCATGATCTGCAATAATGACCTTTATTTTTCCTCAGAGAGATGAAAAACAAAAGTGGGGGAAATAATTAAAATGTTAATGCATTTGAGGAGAGGCTTTCAATATAGAACAGTACTTCTGTTATGGTTATTTTTAGAATATAAGTTGCTTAAAGGACTGCTTTCACTGACTTCCTACATGTAATTTGAAAGAAAAACCACACACATGGTGGGCAGGGTAGGAGGGGCTTTTCCCTGTTCTGCAGGTGAACCAGCAGATCCCAACACAGGGCAGCATGGGCTCCACCAGGGGATTCCCACATGGCCTGGTCTGTGTAACTTTATTCATCAAGTTGTCTTTGCACCAAATGGAAATCCTGCTCACAGAGAACTGAGAACCCAGCAATCAGAACTCTCTGACTGACACCGGAGTGAAGAGCTTCCTGGTTGTGGCTACCCCCAGAACTGTAGTGGATGGTCTCTTGGAGCTCCAAGTGGTTAAAGCGATATGATGTGATGACAAAGTCAGGGCAAAGGGGCGGGGCATGGGAACTTTTCACTCAGGTGTGAGGAAAATGGTAGTGTAGCAGGCAAATGTGACTGCTCACCAGCACATACTACTAGAAATCGAGGAATGTAACATGTGCTGATGAAAGCACAGTCTATGGCACTGAATGTAAGATTTGGGGAGTTTGGGCAAGTTCCAATCAAAACAGAAGTCAACAACTAAAAATGACAGCACCATTTCTTGATCGCTTGGTTAAAATAACACAACAAGGAATTCTCCATAACAATCACAAATGAAGCCTCATCCCTCATACCCCCACTTTTGTTCCCTATTTCCAAGGGAGAAGAGAAAGGAAAACAAAGTATCCTGAACCAACAGTGGCAAATCAGTAGTAGGCCTGATGGGCTTCAACATGGATTGAAAAACAACTCCAGATCCCAAAATTCTACTCCCTGCACTGAGCTGTATCTTAGGAACACTGAGGAGGAGTAGGGGCACAGAGCTAAGGCCAGGCTGGGCAACGAGGCACAGCAGCTTCTTGCTTTAGCCACGACCTTACCTTACCCTCCCATAGTCATGACCTTACCCTCCCACTCCAGCGTGCTCCATGTTGCTCTGCTGAAACATCTCAAGGGTAAACATTTCAAGGGTAGTTTAGTAAAGTGAGGGAAGAGTGATGGCTCACACTGCCTGGGTGCACACTGACCTACTCTGTGTCTCCAGGCAAGACACTGAGCACTGTATCTTGTGTAAATCTCACCACTACCTCCCAACAGCACCATGACATCAATGGGCATTAAAATGATGTGGGGATGTAAACTGGGTAGGTTTTAACTGCAGGTATGACGTGATTATCATTTAGGTCTCATGCAATCTATTAAATGACTAAAAAGTTAAAATAATGCAAGGTTTGTTTAAGGACATAATAAGAACATTCTAACAGGATGCTGGAGGACCCTTTCTATCTCCTTTCCTTGCTCACCCCTGTGCCCTTTTAAAAGTTAAGATGACAGGAATATATCTGGAGAGTGACACACATGCTCTCATTTAACCTTACTATCACCCTAACAAAGCTAGTATTGTGGAACCCACTTCAGGGGCTAAGTGAATAAGAGAACATGCCAAGGAGCCTGAGGAGAAGCCCAGGAGAACACAATGTCACAGAGGTCACAGAAGATGCCCACAAAGAAGTAAATAGCCTCAGGGAAGAGAAAAAAATTGGGGCTAAAAAGTGTTCTTTGCATCTGACAATATAATGGACACTGTGTTCATCTCTTATGGTGCTTACAATTCTATTTGTACAAGTCATACCTTGAGTACTAGAAAATTAGAGTCCCAACAGGAAATCAAACCCCATCTGGCATGAGGGGGAGAATGGGATTCCAGAGAGGTGCAAGGTCACATGGGTCACAGAGGCAGTGCCCACACTCACAAACCAGTGCTGGTACTGGCACACCCACACTTCTCTTCTATGCCTCCCAAACTTCTCCTAGACAGGCAGTGGGGAAAGAGCTCAGATCCTAAAATGTTGCTACCACTGCCTATTTAGAAATGTGTGTGATAAGGCCCAACAATTTCACTCATTATTAAAGACGAGGAATAAAGTGTCACTATATACTCAGAGAAGTGGCCTCCAACCTAGCCTCCAACTGGTCAAGTACCTGGCCTTTAGTTATTCCTTATCCTCACACTCCTCACAGCTCTCAGGGTCTTTTCTCTGCCTAAAATGTCTTTCATTCTTCCTGTGTCCACCCATATTCTACCAGTGCTACAAAATCCCACTTTTCCAGAATCTTCCAAGCGCCATTGCCTGATATCACTATCTGACCATATATTGAGCCACCTGAGTCTTTTCTACTCATCACTCTGTTCAATAAATTTACATTTCACCTATTTCTGTTTCAAGTCTAAAAAATTCATTCCTGGTCCTCCCTGGTGGCACAGTGGGTTGAGCATCACACTATGAGACAAACCACAGCCACTGTAGCAGGAGTTCGATCCCTGCTGCTGGCCAGGGAGGGGACCCACATGGTGCAACAGACCTCTCCTGCCTCGCCCGCTGCTCCCCTCAGCAGTGTATTTCCGTTGATCTGCCGGTTCTGCTCCCCACTCTGTCTCTGGTGAATCCTCTCACCACCCACACCTCTGGCCTGTACCCCAGCTCTTGCGTGCATAAATAAATAAATCTTTAAAAAAAATTTCATTCCTTTCACTAGTACCTTAAACATCTTAATAGTAGGGAACATGCTGTATCTTTACCATCCCCATAGAATTAGGTACTTGTGCTATGCTTAGCTCATAATCTTTGCTGAGATATATTCTTCTTTCTCAGAAAAAGGGCTGACTGCAGGCAGAAGTATATGAGAGAAAGCTGTCTAGGGCTTTGGAGATACATACCAATCTCCTGCAAGCTAACTATCTTAAAAATGCCAGTATATAAGTACCATTTCACTCACTGGGACAATAGAATTGGTGAGGGTATAGAGAAATTATTTGCTTCTGGATAGTAAAATAGTATTGCTACTTTGGAAGGGTTTGGTATTTCCTCATAAAATTAGACATGGTTACCCTATGACCCAGAAATCCCACTCCTAGTTATGTAACTAAGAGAACTGAAAACAAATGCTCACATATAAACTTGTACATTAATGTTCACAGTAGTCTTATTAGAACAGCCAAAGTGGAACAATGTCCATCAACCGATGAATATATCAACAAAATGTGGATTATTCAAAAAGGGAAACATTATTCAATCAGAAAAAGGAATGAAGTAACTGATATATGACAAAACAAAGATGAACCTCGAAACCAGTGTTTTAAGTGAAAGAAGACACAGGAAGTAAAAAATATGCAGAAGAATAAGCAACAGAAAGTAGATTAGTGCTTGCCAGGAGCTAGGGTGAGGGGTGAATGTGAGATTATTGCTAAAGGATTATATATTTTGGGAATGATGCAATGTTCTGGAATTAGACAGTGCTGATGGCTTAATAGTCTTATATATATAGAAGTCACTGAACTGTATAAAGGGTGCATTTTATGATCTTTGAATTATAACTCACAATTTTATAAAGCTAAACAAAGAAAAATGCTAATATGCATACAAGATCCTCAAACTCCAGAATACTCAAATACCATCTGACTGCTTCTTAAGATGTGAATTCCTTAGTACTGGTAATATCATCATCAACATTCTAGCTTAATAAATTCACTGTGGAACCCAGCAGTCTGCAATGAACAAGCACATTAATAGATGCTGATGCAAGTTACTACCCAATGAAGCATGTTTCTTGAAACACATGTAATAGAAAGAAATTATAATTTAGAATTAGAAGAGCTGGATTCAAATTCTGATACTGCTCCATCTTAGTGATATGACCTTAGGCAAGTCATATATATAACCTCTCTGCTTCTGAGTTTCCTCAACTATAGAAAGTAAAAAAAAAAAAAAAAAAAAAAAGTAAAGCAGAGAAATGTAAAATGTAAAGCTAGCAAATCCTAGCTGGGTGCCAAATCCCTTCAACAAACATTGGCAAGTAACTACAATATGAATGGCCTGGTGTATGGGGTATTAATTAGGAAGAATTTTGAAAATTATCAGTAGTGGACTTTGCCAAATATGAGATATTTTAAAGGCCAAGTATTGTTGTTTACGAACTATTTAAATAATACTTTTCATGACACTGAAAAAGCGATCTGGGGGTAGATCAAGATAAATGAACACAACATGCGTTCAGGCATTTTGATGATTATAATGAATTTCTAAAGGTTATTTAGGTAATAAAACCAATACCTGTATAATACTGTTATTTCTTTTTTTCTTTGTATTTTCTCCCTCCAAGCAAAATGTAAGCCTGGAATTTGGGATCATGCCTTAACTTGCCTCATATCAGGGTGGCAGTGAGCCCACCTGGGACATAGAAAATATACAGTAAGAAGGCACTTTTGGAAATAGTGTGGTCTGTTACCTTCAGGTCACGATGGATAATAGGAGTTTTGCACTGATGCAGGCGAGCAACAGCTTCACAGGTGTCACAAAATATCTGGAGCACTTCACTCTCTGTAAAACCTGTTTGCAGGCGCTGGTTCATCAGGTTGACCACCTGGCCTCCTGAGATGCGTGCAGAACAAAACAGAGGTTACAAACAGAGAGATTCCACCACAGACCCACACTGTGAACCCTCATCCACAGAGGATAAACCAGGACTAAGGTGCAAAGTGCTTGTCATTGGCTGAGTCAGGACTAAAACCTATGAGTCTTGATTCCCAGCCTGGGGTTTGTTTTCTTATGATTCAGTGCCTCTTCTAATACATCAAAAACAGTTTATTTTATAAAGCATCCCAGATGGAAACTGCCCTCATTATGTCATCAACATTAGTAACAGAACAGACAATATGGTCCTGCTACATATGCCTGGTTATACTGTCCCTGTTGTGTATTAAATAATGCCACTGGTTCAACTTGCCATCTTTACTGAGAATCAGATTGTACAAAAGATTCCAGAAGCAGGAGACAGCTTTATAGTTTGCACAGTTCAGTCTCTCTGGCTTCACTGCTTGTTACTTGGCCTGTAGAAATACTATACCAACACTTAATCTCTAGAACCAAAAGCTGAAGACCTTACTTATAAAATTATCCAAATCCTTGTGTACTCTCCTGTCTAAACATTTTACTGTCCAAAAGAAATAAGGAGGAGGAAACAAACTTGTTTAACTTGTTTAAACAAGTTAAAATTCAGTGGCATTTTACAAAACCAAGTTGACAGTTATTACAGTAATGCCTGAAATGACTGCTTAACATCACACTTTTTGGATTAGCAACATATTAAACTTATGGATATTATTTTTAAGGGCAAGGAAAATGTTAATGGAATTAAGGGTGATCACAAAACAGGGCATCAAACAGTGAGACAATGACCCAAGCTGGTAAGTAGCAGCTGCTCAGGCCAAAAAGAGTCAAACCTCCAAATGATGACTGTATAAAAAGCAGTCAACTCTGAATAAATTCATGTTACTAGATTTCCCAAGACAAATGTTTGAAACTTCAAGTACTTGACATCACTGTTAACAGCAACAACATTTGAATGTAGTTTTACTAGGAATCACAGCTCTCTGAGCAAGAAGAGGGTCATTTCTATTAGACGAAAAGGACTCTTTTACCTCTTAACACAAGGATGGTGGTGTGGGTGGAGAAGAGAACACATGAGGGAGGGAGGGAGGAAGTAACATTGTTTCCTTAGGCCATCTGGAGTTGGGTCTTTATTATGTGCCGTCATTATTTGTTTTAAAGCATTACAAAGAATACATTTATTCTCAATCTCATTTATATACAAGCACCAAATCTTCCTAACCCTAACAAAAATAGAGTTTTGTATTATCCACCACTTTGAAGCACTGATGCCCATGATCCTTGTCCTTACAAGAACAAGCAAGAAGTGACAGCTGGCTTTGTATCTCTTAACTTAGTTTTCAAAACTTTAAAAGCAGACTTGCATATATTGGGGTAGGGGGCACATTAACTGAAATGACCCCCATGTCCTTACAACCAAGAATTAGAGAAATGAGAGCTATGAGTCTGGGGCATATACTTACCTCTACAGAAGTCCATCAGAATGAGAACTTCCCAGACATCACCGCTACTCACATTGTTGATACTGGAGTCAATGTAGCCCACGATGTTTTTATGTCCTGACAGGTCCCTCTGTAAAGAGGAGTTAAGAAATATGTTAGAGATATTTATCAACAGAGCGTGTGAGCCGGTCAGTTCCATTAGCACAGATAGTTTGAACACACAGAGATGACATCAACAATGTTGAGATATAAAACTAAGGAGCAGGGTCATGAGTAGGCTTACCTGTAGTCTCTCACACTCGTGGTCAGATCTTCAGTAGCAATTCTATAACCAAAGCACAGCACTCTCCTGTACTATGTTCTAGAGTCAAATATACACAAAGCCCCACCTTACTGTTGAAGTGCTCTATATAAACAGAAGCTAAGATTCCCAACTTGAGAAATACTACAGAGGGCTAAGAGGAGAAATATGCTATGAATTACTTAAATGTGAATTTTTATTTATTTTTCTTTTCTTTTTTTTTAAAAAAGATTTATTTATTTATGCACACAAGAGCTGGGGTATAGGCCAGAAGTGTGGGGGAGTGAAAGGATCCACCAGACAGAGTAGGGAACAGACCAGGCAGATCAACGGAAACACACTGCTGAGGGGGAAAGCAGGCGAGGCAGGAGAGGTCTGCTGCGCCACGTGGATCCCCTCCCTGGCCGGCAGGAGGGATCGAACTCATGCTACAGTGGCTGCGGTTTGCTTCCTAGTGCACTGCTTAACCCACTGCGCCACCAGGGAGGCCCAAATGTGAATTTTTAAATCAGAAAAATGAAACTGGTATTTTTTCCAGGTTGTAGGAACACAAGTAAATTCAACGTAACTTTTTAATCATTCATTCAGTTTTTCTCTCCTTAGGAAATATCTGAAAAGAATGCATGCTTTCCAAAGTTTTGAAGAGAATACAACAACATCCAGAGCAAAGCATTTTGCTGATGGGCAAGGCTTTCAAGCCAATCAGCTTTGCTATGTGATGGGTCATGCTTCCAGTTCTTTGGTTGGAACTACATATGATCTCTTAGGACTACTTGTGGAATTCACTTATTTAAAAAATATTTATTGAGTATCTCTTCTATAACAGGATTTATTTAGGCCCTGGAAGTTGCCACACAGGTTGGTAGAGTCATTTCAACATCCCTATAGAAAAATCTGTCTAATCGTGATCTTCAAAATCTGGGATCATTAATCATTTTTGATCACTGAGTAGTATTCCACTGTGTGTGTTACACCACCTTTTCTTGATTGGACTTTGGGTGCTTTGGTGATGGGTCTGTGATGAGGACTATACCTGAAAGGGGAGATTCTATACTTTTAAAGTACTAACAATGATAAAAACCAATGGTATGTGAATAAAAACCTTTTTAAAAATCGGAGGTCCTTAATAACTAACTTGTGAAAAGGAAAAGTAAACAAGGTAGGTAATAAATTTCTGCATAAATACAAGATTCAATTTTTTAAAAATAATTTAAATCAATTGTTTTTAAAAGGGAAGGGATATATGTGGTTCTGTAACAGTTATAATACAAAGCAGTTTGAATCATGAGAACATAACTTCCACCAACTAACTGGAAAGTTAACTGTTTAAAGTGATAAAGTATCTTGTAATCTGAAATTACATACCAAAACAAGAGGAAGTCTTACGGAGTCAAAGGAACCTACCAGAAACCTCAGCATAAAAGTTAAAACCAAAAACTTTCCTCTGAGTGAGGTATTAAGAGTGATTATTGCTTAAAAAAAAGTTAGACAATGGTAGAAAAGTGACCATTAGAATTGGCCATTGGGGAGTCACTGAAAATCTATACAAGGACAATTTTAGAGAAGGGATAGAATGGATATTGAATGGAATTGGACATGTGAAAAAGGGACCTAGCATATACAGTCAGTGACTATAGATCACTCTTTCCAAACATTTGTGCTTAAGGAAAGAGCAGCACTATGGGAAGAATTTATTAGGATGGGAAAAAATTGAGCACTAGAGAGTGGAAAGTATCAGAAGAAAGCATTAAGATACAAGAGAGGGTGTGAATAATTAATGGAACAAAATCCTATAGGTGGAAGGGCTGGGGGCCTATAGTATTATTAAAGGAAGCAGTCTTAAGTATTTCCTAGCAAGCAGGAAGGAAACAAAATGAGTATGCACATTGACTTAAGGCTGGAGAAGTGAATTTGAGTAAGTTCAGAGCTACTGTTTCATTGTTGGTCGAGAACAAGATTATCTTCCAAGTGCAAGGGAATGAGAAAGAAGCTTGATGAGAAAAATAAAAGGCAACTGTTTTGGATAATAGACAAGGAAGATGATAAAGCAAAAATGGGTCTCTAGAATTCAAGTTTCTCCAAAATAGAAAGTGACTTCAGGGCTCATGTTTTAGAGGGTTATCCTTCCCTCTGCCATTCACTCTCATCATCAACTCATCTAGAATTCATTTCCATTTACACAGTCCTGAAAGTAGGAAGAACTGAAGATAAATTCTGGGAACCAAAATGGAGTGGATTATGTCCTCTATTCACAAGGAGGGATTAAAAAAAACTATGTTTCTACATTTAACACTTTAAAAAAGGATCAGTAATACTGCACTTGAGTTTGTCTTGCCTCAAGAGGAATAACATAGAATCTAGAAGGAAAAAAAAAAATACATTTGCTAAGGCCAAGAGGAGGTCAAGAGCTATTAAAGGAGACAAAGTGAATAATTAACACCTGCAGACAGCACCTTAGAACAGTTTGCCAAAATATTTGCTGATCAACTGAGGCCCAAACTCCTGTGCATTTTGTCTTTTACAGAGTTCCTAAGTTATGTCCAAGCAGAAAGATCTCTTTGGAGGGAGACCATGGCATTTCCTTCTTATTTAATTACTAGTTTTTAGCTTTATTTAATGAAATGGTATAGCTACAAAAAACAAAACAAAACAAAACAAAAAAAAACCCCAAACTTTCCACGTGAAAATTACTCAGAAAATAAACCAGATCTATCTTGAAACAAAGCATAAGTATTCCCTAAAGATAGTTTTCTTTTTTCCTTCATTTCAGACTTCTTGCTTTTAAAATCAGAGCACTTTTAAAATCATCCAATCAACAGTTTCTATTATTGCCCAGTAATTTTATATAAGCAAATATTTTTCAAAAGGATTGTCTTTTCTCTTAATACTTCCATTTAGATATTCTCTATTTTAACTAAGGTAGTAACACTGGTCTAAAATATTGTGCTTTAGAAGTATAGGATCTTCCCGCTCAGATTTGTTATAGCACAGTTACCACCTCTGCCTATTGTGTTCCCTCACTATTTCATCCTCCCTGTTTATGTTCCCCCTCCCCACTGGCAGCCTCAGTTCTACCATCAGATTTCTAGGGTTTGTTACTAGTTTTACTTTATGTGACCCTTTGTTTTGTTTCTCTATATTCCACATGTAAGTGACACCTTCTGATATTTGTCTTTCTCCTTTTGACTTATTTCACTCAGTACAGTCCCTTCCAGCTCTATCCATGTTGTTGCAAATGTAAAGAGCTTGTATTTTTTGAAGGCTGATCAGAATTCCATTGTGTATATATATCATATCTTTCTGGTCCATTTATTTGTTTGGGAATACCTAAGTAGGTTCCACAGTTGGCCATGGTAAGTAGTGCTATAAGAACATAGAAGTAACTATTTCTTTTTGAATTAGTGTTTTTGTATTTGCATAGATGCCCAGGAGTCGAATTTTGGGTCATCGGGAGATTCATCTTTTTTTTTTTAATTCATATAAGAACTGGGGTACAGGCCAGAAGTGCGAGACAGAGTGGGGAACACGAGACAGAGTGGGGAGCAGAACAGACAGATTGGCTAAAAACACTGCTGAGGGGAGCAGCGGGCACAGCAGGAGAGGTCTGCCACGCCATGTGGGTCCCCTCCCTGGCTGGAGGCAGGGATTGAACTTGTGCTACAGTGGCTGCGTTTTGCTTCATAGTGTGTTGCTTAAGCCACTGTACCACCAGGGGAGGACCCGGGAGATTCATCTTTTGAGAAGCTTTCATATGCTTTCCTGAAATTCCCATACTGTTTCCCATAGGGTCTGGACCAGTCTATTTTCTCATCAGCAGTGTAAAGAGGGTTCTTTTCTCTCCAAGGTCTTACCACACTTGTTGATCTGCTCTTTTTGATATGGACTGTCCTTCCATGTGTAAGGTAGTATTTCATTGTGGTTTTGATTTACATTTACCTGATGGTAAGTTACAATGAACATTTTTCCACCTGCCTATTGGCCATCTACATGTCTTCTTTGTAGAAATGTCTATTTGGTTCTTTGGTGATATTTTTGATGGGTTGTTTCTGTTAACTTTATTGGGTTGTATGAGTTCTTTGTAGATCTTGGATACCAGCCCCTTATTGGATGTATGGTGTGCAAAACTTTGAACAACTTGATGATACAGCAACGTATCAGATATTAGAGTAAAACCTCCATAGTTTATAACTGATGGAGATTTGCTTAAAAGACCATGAAATAAAGAAAATGTCAAAAGAAAACTCTTAATACAAACAGACTCACATTTAATATGTACTAGTAGCAGTTCTCATTAGTAACAGGTTAGAGGATATCCAAACTTTGCCTGGCTTTAGTTAAAAGACTAGTCCTCAGACTTACAGAACAGAAAAATTGTAGAGGTATAGAAGTGAACCCACACAGGGCAAACTCAGTTACCACATTACTTAGAAAAATGCAGGATGTCGGAAAGATGCTTTGATGCTCTTAATTGCAACGCTTTGGAGTACTGGGTTAAAAGTATATATGATGAATATGAGTCAAAACCTGATGTTTAGGGAAGAGGGGAATGCTCACTTAATCTATAAATCAGATCAGTCTATATTAAGAGTATGTTGTATTTTAAACTCTATGTTTAAATTAACTTATTAAATAAGATTATTAAAGTGAATATTAACAAACATGTTATTAAAATATCTGCTCTATAGATATTTTAAATTATTTGTAGTTAGCTCATTAATTTTCATATTTAACAGCAAAAAGTGCTAAAAACATCTTTTTTTTTCTTTCCTTCTTTATATATATTTGACATCAATTGTAACCCCCATGGATTCCCCGTCACCATTTCACCAGTGCACCATCACCTCAGTCCCTTGTGCTCTTATCTGACCTCAACCCTCTCCCTCCCCATCATCAAGTGTCCCCAGTGTGTCCTTGTCTTTTTGGTTTTGTTGTGTTTTTATTATTATTATTATTATTATTAGTATTATTTTCCTTGGTCGCTTATTTGGTTTCCTTATATTCCTCCTAGGGGAGAAACCATCCGGTATTTTACTTTTGCCTTCTGACTTATTTCACTGAGCATAACCCCTTCCAGCTCCATCCATGTTCCCATGAATGACTCTAGTTTATCTTTTTTGATTGCTGAATAGTATTCCATTGTGCATATGTACCAGATCTTCCTGATCCAATCATCTGTTTGGGGGCAGTTTAGGTTTAGGTTGTTTCCAGGTCTTACCTATTGTAAACAGTGCTGCTATAAACACAGGGGTGCAGGCATTCTTTTGATTCAGTGTTTTTGTGTCTCTTGGGTATATTCCTAGGAGTGGGATTGCTGGATCATATGGAAGTTCCATTCTTAGTAGTTTGAGGATCTGCCATACTGCTTTCCATAATGGTTGGACCAGCTTGCATTCCCACCAGCAGTGTAATAGAGTTCCTTTTTCTCCACATCCTCACCAACATTTGTTGCTGCTACTTTTTTTGATATGTGCCATTCACACTGGGGTGAGGTGGTATTTCATAGTGGTTTTGATCTGCATTTCTCTGATGACAAGAGAAGTTGAGCATTTTTGCATATGCCTGTTGGCCATTTGCATGTCCTCTTTGGAGAGGAAATGGAAAAGAGCCTTTTTAGCTCTTCTGCCCATTTTTTAACTGGTTGTTAAAAACATCTTTTTAATAAACACACACAAATATCACTATTTGAAAATCAGGCCCTCAACCCAGATCTTATACTTATCACAAATTTCAAGTTTCTCTGAAGTCCTAATTAATTATACTTGAAGCACAGAAAAGTGTTCTAAACCTAGTTTCAAAATTCTTGAAGCAGGAAAATCCCTAGTTAAGAATTTTAAAGCCATTAAAATAAAACTAAGGACTCAATTTCTAAGTACATCCATTGATATAAGAAGCTTTATATTTATGTTCAAGAAGAGAGCATTCTAAATAGCATATCAATAACACATATCATCTCAAAATAATAATGAGAAATGAATTCCATATATTTATGGAAATATATATATTTCCATATATATACATATCATGTGCTCAGGCCACACTTTCTTATAATGTCAGCATGATATCTCAAATTTCTCATGCTGATAGTGTTTACCTTTGTATATAGTAAATTTCCACAGAGAGGTATATTTACATGCTTTGACCCTTCATTCAAATATACAATGTATTCTGATTTTATGACTCAGCATTATTGCTGCCAATTTCTGGAATCTTCCTGTGGTCCCACAGACATTTTTAACCATGTTAGTTTCTTCTTAAAGATTAAGGAAAGCAGTTCTAAGGCATGGGATTAGCTAATTAGCTCATTTCTACCAAAGTTGTAAAAAGCCTTTGAGTTTACTATTCCTAATACCTTGTTTCTCTGTAACTCAAATTTCCCTTATAACTCTCTTCATGGAGTCAGTCATAGGCAAATAAAAACTATCAAGTCTAATGTAGCAGTGAGAAGCAGCACTGTAAGATCTGGGGTGGCTGTGGAATTTTATGAACAGCCAAAATATCTAGGTCCCTTGCAGGCTTCTGCTACATATAAGTCCTAGATATTCCCTACACTCACATTTACTCGTCCTTTCTCAAGTCTTAGTCTTATACCTACCGAATACATCTTGAAAGTCATCTACAGGGCGATTCTAGAGCTCAAACTTTAATACGCATATGAACCACTTGAGGATCCTGTTGAAAATCAAGTTCAACACAGTAGGCTAAGACAGGGCCTGGGATGTTGCTAGTCAGCATCACTTAAAGTAGCAAATATCTACAGCAGTGCTATTCAATATGTGGTTCACAAATATATGCTGGTTAGTAAACTGTTATCAATCCAGAGGAGAAAAGGAGCTTGTACTGTTACAAAAATTACTCAAGACACTAAGTTAACTTTTGTCTTTTCATAGTGAGACGTTATCTATGAAGGGAAAAATCCATTGAGTCACATTCTGGCATAAGATCATTTGAATAGCACTTATACATTTATATCAATTGATATCTAACACGAATGCCAAGACAACTCAATAGTAAGAATGGTCTTTGCACATCTATATAAAAAAGAAGTAAATTTGAATCTATACCTTATACCAAATAAAAAAATTAACTCAAAATGGACCAAAGATTTTAAAACTCCCCAAAAAAAAAAAAAAAAAGCCTGTGCAAATCTTAATGAATATGGATTCCACAATTCTTAGATTTGACACCTAAGGCATAAACAATCAAAGAAAAAATAGATAAGCAGCATAAGAAAATTAAAAACATCTGTTTTTCAAAGGGCACTATCAAGAAAGTGAAAATACAAAGAATAGCTGCAAATTATATATATTTGCTAGAGATCCAGTATCCAGGATATATAAGGACTCATAAAAACAATAAAAAGACAGTCCAATGCAAAAAAAAAAGTCTTAATAGACATTTATGTATTTATTTATTTATTTTTGAGGAAAGTAATTTACAGCACTGTATATGATTCAGAGGAGCAGGAATCACGTCTCTCAGATGTGCATCACCATGCCTCACCCACCTCAGAGCACCATATCCCTTTATCATATACAAATGGGCCCTATCCCGTTTCCACTCCCACCCTCCCACTGAATAAACATTTCTCCAAAAAACATATATGAATGGCTAATAAATACATGTAAAAGATGCTCAAGCTCAATAATCATTAGAAAAATGCAAATCAAAACACAATTAGCTATCATTTCACAACCACAAGGAGGTTATAATAAAAAACATAAACAACAAAAATATTAGCAAACATATGGGGATTGGAACTTCAAACATTGCTACTAAGAACATAAAATACTATACTTCTATTGAAAACAATTTCCTCAAAATGTAAAGTTACCAAATGACCCAGCAATTTCACCCCTATGAATATACCACCCAAGTAAACTGAAACATCATGTCTACACAAAAACTTGTATACAAATGTCTATAGCAGTATTATTCATAATAGCCAAAGTGGAAACAACCTAAATGTCCATCAGAATAAATAAAATGTAGTATATTCATTTGGTGGAATAGTACACAGGAAAAGAGACAACGTATTAATAAAACAGCTTAAGTTTTAATTATATTTTTAAAAACTAAGTAATATATTAACATGATCCAGTTCTCATCCCTTACAGGGAAAACTCCACGCCTATTCCTCTCCTTTCTCTCCCCTCTTTACTCTTTTAGTGCTTTTTCAGACAAATCCAAACATTACGTACTATGTACATATGTACACAATACATGATGCTTTCTTACATCTTGTAAGATGTAAGATCTTATAAGATCTTGTTATATTTTAAATTAATTTGCCATCTTTTAATATAATCTGTTCAGATTCTTGTTCCTAATCAATCCTTAATTCCCTCCTTATTTTACTTAATCTACTTCCCTTCCTTTTGGAAATGTAGAAACATTTCCCTTCCACAAATCTGATAGCTCTTCTGTAATAACTAAGACCTCACTGGTGGCTGCTAAGTGTCCTCATTATCAAGTTTACTGAGGATGTAATTCACCTGGGTCAGCTAGATGTGAAAGCAGAGCAGAACTTGACATGTCCCGAGCTTGAGTTATATCCTATCACTATTTAGCCAAATGACCCAGTGAAGTCTAAAGATAATCAATCGTTTCTGCCTTTAGGCAATGGGACCAAAAGTCCAAAGCCCCATCTTCCAACTATCCAGTAAAAATCAAAATCCCTTTGGTTTGATCAGAGTAAACATCCCAGATGTTATAAAGGATTCATATTAGCCTTTGGTAAAGGATACATAGCATTTGTCAAAATAAAATGCCTCCAGTAAAACCCATTAACTGTTCTTGAGTTTGGGTTCAAGTAAACACTGTAAGTCCTTACTCCACTGTAAGTATAGAGAAATATGCTTCTTTGATTTTTAACACATAAGCAAGTCTTAGCATATTATAAAGCATATTACATCTTCCAATTCCTTTCACAATTCTTACACTCTGAGAAAAGTAGGAATGTGGTTATGGTCTCTATTTGACAGACGTCTGAGACTAGGGGAATTAAAAAGACATTATGCATAACTGATTAAATGTGGTAGGAAAAAAATTTTAAGTTGAATATTTGCATTTATTTCTACTTCCTTCTAAAGTCTCACTAAATGATATAAATAGTTTGTTATTTTTAAAGGCATAAACTGAAGACTTCTTTGGAGAGATGGAATATTCCTCCTGTTAAATGCTTTGAATACTGCATAAAAATGAACATAGAAAGAGTCTGAAATGTGGGTAGAAGGCAGCAGACTGACCAGGATCTCTGGGACCTAAGGAATGACATGCTGGTGAATTGCCTGGATTTTGCTTTTGTCTTATGTACCCCAGATTAGAAAATGAAGAAGGCAGCAAATTGAAAACATCTATGTGTGCAAAGAAAGACCTAAGGGAAGCCTGCTCTCTCTAACCAAACCCAGGAAAAGGACAAAGCAATCAAGCAAGACAGGCCCTCAAAGACACTCCACTAAAAACCAGCCCCAAACCACAAACAAACAAACAAAAATGAAGCTACTCCTTCACTCATGCCAACACCTAGACTTCCATCCTCAAGAGGCTGCAACAAATTACTCTAACTGACTTGTGAAGGTGGATGGTCTTAGAGACAGAGTAGAGAAGCAGGACCTTCATCTCCATGGGTGTTATGGTGGTTTTCCCTCTTCTTCCCACTGGAATGGTGTCAGAGCGAAGAGGGAAGATTTTCCACAACCACCAAGCAAAAACAAGCCCTTACTCCTATCACCCCGGTGTCAGTGAAGGCCACATGGCGAGCAATGACAAGGCAATGCACCTTCCCAGTCACGGAAGTATCAGAAGTCCCACCCTACCCAATAATAAACAGGAGCACCTCTTGGGGTATGAACAGAGGCCCACTGAGAAACCAGAATTTCCATCCCCCACCTACATTAACAAGCAGAAGCCATTTAAAATAGAAGTTTATATAAGACCTAATCTTATGAAAATGTTGACAATTATCTGTGATGCCAAAGGAGGCGATCAGGAAAAAGCATTAATAGATGCTAATACTTATATGACAGAACTAACAAGCTATGACTTTAAATCAGTTACCAGGGCCTCCCTGGTGGCGCAGTGGGTTAAGCAACGCACTATAAAGCAAACCGCAGTCACTGCAGCACGGGTTCGATCCCTGCTGCCAGCCAGGGTGGGGACTACATGGATAGCAGACCTCTCCTGCCTCGCCCGCTGCTGCTCTCGGCAGTGTGTTTCAGTCGATCTGCCTGTTCTGATCCCCGCTCTGTCTGGTGAATCCTCTCACCTCCCGCGACTCTGGCCTGTACCCCAGCTCTTGTATGTATAAATAAATAAATCTTTAAAAAAAAAAAATCAGTTACCAAGGAAAAGCACCTAAATCAGCAATTACAAACATGCTTGAAGTACACCAATAGAAAGCCTCAGCAAAGAAATAGGAAGTTTCATTAAAGAAACAAAAACCCTAAAGAAAAACCAAATGGAAATTTTAGAACTGAAAAACACAATAACCAAAAACAAAAAGCACAGTGGATGGGCTCAACTCCAGAATGGAAGGCACAGAGGGAATATTCAGTGAACAAAAAAATAAAACAATAGGAAATACCCAATGTGAACAACAGACAGCAAATAATTGGGGAAAAAGAACAAAATAAACATGCATGAGTAATAATGATGTAAATAAATGATTATTTCAATAAATAAATGGGATGAAGAGACAAATTTCCTTTGTAGAAAAATTTAAATAATTATGCCATGGAGAAGCACAAATCTCTACTCCTTAGATGACTTTCTTAAAAAGAATACAGTACAGAAAGGGGCAGTGGAGAATGCAGTGGTGAAAACCTGACAAACACTACCTTAACTAGATGATCAAAGTCAGGGATATATCATGATTATTCAACATACCCATTACATGATGTAACTGAAATGGTACTTTAGCTCTGTGGTTTTCCTCCAAAATGATAAGACCAATCTAATAATAAGAACATTAGAAAAATTCCTGTAGAGGCATCCTACAAAATATACAACCAGTAACCTCAAACACTGTTAGTTACAAAAAACAAAGTTTGAAAAACTGTCACAGTCAAGAAGAGCCTAAGGCAATACGGAAATTAATTGTAATGTATTATTGTGGCTGGGATTCAGAACAGAAAAAGATATTAGGTAAAGACAAAGGAAACGTGAATAAATCACAGACATTAATTAGTGATAACCATCAACAGTGGCTGGGTGTGAGTTATATACAGATCTCTAAACTATCATCTCAACTTTTTGTTAATCAAAAAATAAAGTCTTATTATAAAACAAACAAAAAGCAGTCTCAAGGGACTGTGGAACTAAACAAAAGATCTAACATTCATGATATCATGGTTCCAAATGGAAAACATAAAAATGATACTTGAAGAAATAAGTTTGAAGACTTCCCTAAATTTGACAATAAACATAAATCTACAAACTCACACTTTTGAGTATACCCCAAATAGGATAAATCCAAGGAAATCCTTGAAGGACAAGATATAACCAAACTTCTGAAAATAAAAGATAAATGAAAAATATTAGACCAGGAAAAAAAATCATGATAAATTAAAAAACAAAATTAAGAGGCAACTATTACTCAGAGACACTCTTCAGGGGTGGGAGAAGGTAAGGGGTCAAAACAGAGGAGGAAATTTGTTCTTATACAAGGGACTTACACTAGGCACAGGTGAATTGATGTATATAAAAAAACTGGAAGCATTCAGGAAAAAATTGTGACATATGTGGGGGAAAATATTTGAATTAAGCTTCATCAGAAACCATGAAGACCAGAAAGAATTGGTACAATATTTTTACATGCTGAAAGAAAAAACTATTGATTCAGAATTCTATCTCTTGTATAAAATGAAAGGTAATTCAAGACATTCTTTGATGAAGCTATTATTAGAATTTGTTACCAGCAGATGTACCCTGTAAGTATGGCTAAAGAAAATGATATCTAAATAAAAAAGGAACAATAATACAAGGAATCTTGGACATCAAGGAGGAAAATCACAGTAAGGAAAAAAATATGAGTACGCACAACACACTCTCTTTCTCCTATTGACCTCTCCAAATTAAGTTTCACTGTGGGAGCAAAAATTATAGCACTGTCTGATGTGGCCCTAAATACAAGCAGAAGTATTTACAATGATTAAAATGGGGGAGGGTAAGGCAGAGAAGAGGGTTAAGACTGCTATAACACCACCAGTGAATTTTAATAAGTTATACACACATGCACATGGACATATAAAAATATACATATATGTAAACACATACACATAGTATTAATTAGATTACCACTTATAGAAAGAAATGGCCTACTAGTATATGAAAAGATGCTCAATATCACTAAATAGCAGGGAAATGCAAATAAAAGCCACAATGAGATATCACCTCATAACTTTTAGGATGGCCGTTATTAAAAAAACAAACAGAAAAGAACCAGTGCTGGCAAGAATGTAGAGGTATTACAATCCTGTGCACTACACAAGGGAATGTAAAATGGTACTGGAAAACAGTATAGAGTCTTCAAAAAATTAAACACAGAATGCAGTATCACCCAGCAATCCTACTTCTTTGTTTGTGTGTGTGTGTGTGTGTGTGTGTGTAAAGTGAAAACAGGAGCTTGAAGAAATATTTTCACATTCATGTTCACTGTAACATTATTCACAATAACCAAGAAGTGGAAGCTACCTAAATATGCATTAATAGATAAATGGCTAAAGAAAATGTGATATATAGATAAACAGAATATGACTCAACTTTAAAACAGAAAGAAACCTTGGCATATTCCACATTGATGAACCTTTAGAATATTATAGTAAGTGAAATAGGTGAGTCATACAAGGACAAAACCTGTATGATTCCACTTGTATGAAATAAAACAGCCAAGCTCATAGAAATGGCTAGCAGAGTGGTGGCTGCCAGAATCTGGGAAATGGGGAGTTGCTATTCAGCAGGTATGAAGTTTTAGTTGTGCTAGATGAGTAAGTTCTAGATCTTCTGTAAACACCATGCCTGTAAGTTAACAATTATGCAAACTAAAAATGGTTAAGATGGTAATTTTTAAGTATATGTACCAAATAAACAAACTGTGAAGCCAAAACTGACAGAATGAAATTACAGTTATAATTGGAGACTTGAACATCTCCTTCTTAACAACTAAAGGAACTAGATAAAAATTTTAAAAAAGCAAAGATTTTTTTAGAATAACTCAACTCCATGATCACAACACTTACAACACTTACACCTAACAATAAAGTATACATTTTTTGCAAGTTCCTGCAAAATATATATCAAGACAGAATATATCCTGGGCTGTAAAACAAACCTCAATTAATTAAATAAAAAAAAGGTGACATCACACAGAATATGTTCTTCAACCACAATAAATCAAACTAAACAATAACTAAAAGACAAACATTTGGAAGCAAAAAACATACTTTCAGATAATCCATGGATCAAGAAGTCTCAAGGGAAAGAAAAAAGGGATTTATAACTGAATAAAAGTGAAAACATACATATCAAAATAAAGTGGAGCTGAGAAAGAAATTTCTAGCACTAAAATGGATATAATAAAAGAGGAACAGTCTCAAATCAATAATCTAAACTCCTACCTCAAGTACTCAGGAAAAGAAGAGCAAAATAAACCCTAAACAAGAAGAAAGTATTAGAATAGAAATCAATGAACAAAAAATGGAAAACAGAGAAAATCAATGAAACACAAATAAAATTGACACATTTTGAACACAGACCTTGAAAAGATAGGAAAAGATAAAAAGAGAGAAAAGATAAAACTCACCATTATCAGGAAGGAAATAGGGATTATTACCCTAGACCCTATACAAATCAAAAGGATAACAAGAAAATGCTACTAATTCTACACGCAAAAATTGGACAACTTAAGTATAAAGGACAATTTCTCCAAATTACAAACTGGCACACCTCACCCAAATTGAGATAATCTGAATAGTGCTTTAACTACTTAAGGACACTGATTTTATAATTTAATAACTCCCCCAAAAATAGAAGTCTCTAGGCCCTGATGTTTTCAAGAGAGAATTACACCAAAAGCTTAAAGAATAAAAACCTTCCACAAAATCTTTTCCAGAAAACAGAAGTAGAGGGACTAATACCCAATTCACATTAAGAATACAGAATTACCCTGACACCAAAATCAGAATTAAAAAAAAAATCCACCTACAAAACATTATCTCATAATTATGAATGCAAAAATCCTGACTGAAATATTAACAAGTAAAATCAACATATAAAAAAACATCATATTGTTTCATCCATATTTCAGCATATATTTCTAAAACGGTTTTTTAAAACTATAACATGAATCTGAATCTTGAAACCTGAGTAACTTTTTAAGATTTGAGCTATAATTAACATAATGATCTTTATTTTTTTCAGTTGAAATAATGCCTTATAACAGTATATAAGTTTCAGGTGTGCATCTCTTAAGACTCAATATGTGAAGTATATAGACCTTAAGGTGTTCTGACAAGCATATGTGACCTCCCCAAAAAATACACAGAACATTTCCATGACCCAGAAATTTCCCACATGCCCTTTTCGAATCAATGTCACACAGACAGAGAACTACTTTCTGATCTCTATGACCATAGATCAGCTTTGTCCTTAGACTTTTAGAAATGGGATCACAGCGTATACATACGAGGTTTCTAGGCCCAAAAAACAGAAAAGCATATCAGGTGGAAAGAACACATACAAAATATAAAGGTATGAAGGTATATAATCACGAAATGCTGATGGTTAAAAACTGGGGTTGGTAACTGATAAAAGACAAAATTAGAAAAGGAAGCTCACTAGAAAGCTAAGATTTTTAGATGAAACTTAATTCTGAGCACCAACTGTTAAATAAACTTTTCCCTGACCTCAAAATTAGGTCATTTCTCTCAAAACATCATTTCTCCCTAACAGTCCAGTTGAGTTGAGACCAAGGCAGGAGCAATATCCTACACCCCATGTCCATTCACTTCCATCCTATGCAGAGGTCTCTGCTATCTCAGGGACAGAACAGCCCTACTTGGTTTTCTTATGAGAGGGCACCGTCTTCTCCTATCCCACCCCCCACTTCTCACCACCCCACCCTCCACTTCTCACCACCCCACCCCCACTTTAAACAAGTAGTCCCAAGTCTGAGAGGCAGCCTTACCATTATCTGGATTTCTCTCTTGCACACCTGGAGATCATGCTCATTGTTAACAAACATGCGTTTCAAGGCACATTTCATTCCATTGCTTGTCCTCACCAGAAACACGATAGCAAATCCACCTGTGAGAGAAACACACATAATAAGGTCTTGAGTCAGTCCAGTGACTGAGGTGGCAACAGATTGTTGTTGTCACTGTTAAGGGTATTAACAGCATCATCAGCTGTGTCCAGGGCTCTCTGATGGCTTAAAGGTATTCTTAGGTTCTCTGGACTCAGAGGTATTACTTGTGGGATTGAATGGCAAGAATCAAAAATTGTTTCTAAATATGTACCTCAAGAAAAAGAACAGTAATCATACACCAAAGAATTTAAAGATAAACATAACAGATTAAACAAAAAAAAAAAAAAAAGAAGTCCATTCCAACCACTATTCAAGGCACTTGCAGCTCCTGTTAAATTCTTACTACAATCCTGTGAGGCTGGGGGTTATTTTCCCCTTTATAACAACTAAGATTAGTTGAATAAACAGAGGCTCAAAGAGATGACATTTATTCAAGGACTCAACAAAAGACAGATCTAGCACTTCAGCAGAAAGACTTGGAAATTATTACAGTAAGTATTATAAGAATAATTAGCAATTAATTTCTTCCTTTCTTATTCCTCTGCATCCCATGCCCCAAGTCAAATCTAGCATTATTACACCATGAGGATTTTTTCTGTCTTCCCTACCTCATGGGCTGTTGAGAAGATACAAGACACAGGTATGGAAGTACTATTCCACTCAGTAGACACAGGCAAACTGACTTCTGGATAGATTTTTTTTTTCAAGGTACACATTAACCGCTCTCAAAGACAGTTCACAGTTCATTAAAAAAAGCGTTTATAATACTAACAAATTCTCAAGTGCTCTGAATTTATTACACTTTAGCATTCCACAAATTCTTATAATGCTTTACCTCAACCTTACCCCCAAATACTGCATGAAGTATTCATTATTAACAGGGTATAACATAAAAAGAAGATTCAACAATGCTGTCAAACTTGAAGGTTTGGGATAGGCAACAGTTAGTGTAGACATTTAGTCTAAATGCCTGCTTACACCTTCCTGTGCATTGACTCTGAGTGGCAAAACAAAACACACACACACACACACACACAATCTGGTAAGCTATTCTTTGCATGAAAATGATCACTAATTCAATGGAGGTGAATATAGAGGAAGCCCTCAGTATGGGAACTTGATTTGAGGTTATGGGGTAATATTGGGACTAGCAGCCATGTGCAAAATTAATGCAGAATAGTAAGGAGTGATTATAGAGACCTCAGGCCTCAGATGTATAGATAGAACTTTGATTCTGACTGTCCCACACTCAGTCATTTGAGGCCCAGCCACACTTTGGAACCTGCCTGTTGATATTCATGTCATTTCTTGTTATATCTTTACAAAAATTTTTTCCCATTTTTATTTATATATTTTTACAATACTGTTCATTTTTGTGTAATGTTTGACTTCTCCTCTCATGTGTTGTTGCCATAAAATTACCACTACCAAGACACCCATGAACCATCACCATAGCCTCTTGTGCTCTTCCCTCTCATTTTGATCACTCTCCCCCCAATCTTCTCAAATGTCTCCAATTCATAGTATGCCTGCTAGTTCTTTTTTTTTCCCTTATGATCCCTTGGATGGTTTCCCTACGTTTCTCCTATAAGTGAAACCATCTGATATTTTTCTTTTTCCTTTTGTCTTATTTCACTGAGCATAATCCCTTCTAGTTCCATGCATGTTGCTGCTAATGGTATGAGTTTATCTTTTTGACTACCGAGTAGTATTCCATCACGTATATATACACATCTTCTTGATCTAGTCATCTGATTTCGGGCATTTAGGTTGTTTCCATATTTTAGCTACTGTATATAGTATTACAGTGAACACAGGCATGCAGGTTATCTTTTGAATTAATGTTTTTGTCCTCTGAGTAGATTCCTAGGAGTAGAATTGCTGGATCATATGGTAGATCCATTTTTTGTAATTTTAGGGTCCTCCACTCTACACAGCTTTCCATAGTGGTTGGACCAGTTTGCATTCCCACCAGCAATGTAAAAGAGTTCCTTTTTCTCCACATCCTCACCAGCATTTGTTGTTAGATTTTTTTTTTTAATGTAGACCATTCTTACTGGTGTGAGGTAACATCTCATTGTAGTTTTGATTTGCATTTCTCTTATTAGAAGTGATGTTGAGCAGTTTTTCATGTACCTGTTGGTCATCTACATTTCCTCTTTAGACAAGTGCCTTTTTAGTTCTGCCCACTTTTTGACTGGATTCTTTATTTTGTTTTTGTTTAGTTCTGTAAACTCTCTGTAGATCTTACAAAAATAATTTTTCAAATAAGTTTATGTTCTTTGAAACAAAGAAAGCTTTAATCATAAAGCACTGGTGCATGTTTTCATAAAATACAATTCTGTACTAAAACGTTTAATGGGCTCATATGTTCCGAATATGTTTTTGTAATTCATAGGTTTATAAATTCATAAATGATTTACCAGAGACCTGTTTGTATGTTTCCTATCACCTTCTTCTTTAATATTCAGAAAAAAAACACTAAAAATTGCCAAAATTTAATTTCAACTGTCATCTAACCTTTGTACCTCAATAGCATCTTTCATTTTCTTATAATGCTTTAAAGTTCACTTACACTGCTCAATTGTCAATTTTAATTCTAGAATTTTGAGTCTTTACTAAAAATATTTTAACCATGCATGCACTGACAAGTAGATCTTTCTCTGTCTCTGATCTTTCTCTCTCTGTCTCTGTCTCCCTCTTACTCACACATTCAATTCTAAGATATCTAGTTTTATTAACCTTAATTTTTAGGATATCAGCCTTTTTCTTGTAATAAACATATACATTTAATGCAGCAATATGTAGCTTCCTTTTTTCCAATAAAGCTACCAAATTCTGGATGTCTTATTAATTTAATTGGAAATGGTAGTGTAAGTTATAATAAAATTCCTATGTATATCCACAATTGTTTTGTGACTAGTCCAAGTGAGTATTCATTTTAGAAATATTTTGAATTTTTTCAAAAGGCCACAGGACTACAGACTTTTTGGCAGTAGTACTCCTCAAGGACCTTGAGTCAAAGCATTTTGCTTTATGTGTGGTGGAACTATGTGAAGTTTAGGAGTCTCCTGGCTAACTACAGGCAGAAACTGAAACAGTGTCACTCTTCTGACTGCCCCAAAGATTTTCCTCCCATCCCTCTCATCTTCAAGAAAAACTGGGCAATACCACTTTAAACAATAAAGATACATCTGAGGTGCTGCAAAACAAACATTGGGAATGTCTATTTCCTACAGTTTTGTGATGTATAACACCTAAAGTAAAAGCAGTCTGTTATTTGAGATAACAGCCACCAGATGGGAGCAGTGTAGTTTTCTTTGCCAGGTAGCAAGACCTTTCCAGCCAGAACTGAAGACATGGGTCAGACGCCTACATACTATCCAGATAAGCACAGCCTGACTGAAAAGAGCCAGCAGATTCTCAAAGCCCATGACCATTATAAATCTTAAGGCCAAGCAATGAACCACTATGTCTAACACAGAAGCATATTACTAAGCATGTATGCCCATACAAGGTACTCATTCACAAATGAGAAACATTGAAATCGGAATTCCTTCATCATGAGCTTAAAATTGAAGTAAGTTAAGATTTGTCACTTTAAAATGTTGGCCCTTCCTCCCTGGTGGCGCAGTGGGTTAAGCAACGCACTATGAAGCAAACCTCAGCCACTACAGCACGAGTTCGATCCCTGCTGCCGGCCAGAGAGGGAACCCACATGGTGCAGCAGACCTCTCCTGCTGTGCCCGCTGCTCCCCTCAGCAGTGTACTTC
>JAGFMF010011626.1:538576-550085 GCA_019455555.1 Galemys pyrenaicus
CCCACTCTGTCTCTGGTGAATCCTCTCACCTCCCTGGACTCTGGCCTGTACCCCAGCTCTTGTATGCATAAATAAATAAATCTTAAAAAAAAAAAAAGATTTATTTATTTATTTATATTTTACATCGTTGTTCTTTTTTTTTTTTTTTTAATATGTTTGCTTTCTTTTCCCAGGTGTAGTCCCCATAGAATTTCTCCCACTAATTCACCCGTGCACTATCACCATAGTCCCTTGGGCTCATTTTTTAAAATTCCATAAATTTATTAAATCATAAAGGTAAAAAGGACCTAATCCATTATAAGAGGCAAGCAAGTGAAATAGGCAGGATAATTTTGGCACTGACATACTTTTGCATACTTTGACCTTCCCAAAAAACATGCTTACTCCTGCTTTCCATAAAATACACAGCACTCGTAGTCTAATTCTCTTCCCCCAGTTTTTGATGACGTGAGAGGGTACTTAGCACAAACTACGAGTTTATACATTTTGTCTGTGTTGGTTTCTCTCAGTATCCCTGTACCCTAGAAGAGTACCTAACACAAAGCAGAATTTTTAAAATGAGTCAATTCTCCCCTTAGAGCTGCTACAGAGACTAGAAAGGGTTACAGAGTGGTGGTGACTGGGAAACTAAAGCATTTCACAATTCCAGGTAATTGGTACCACGTATGGATACCAGCCCAGTTTTGTCAAATTTGCTTATTTCTAAAGTTAAGCTGAAAGCCCAAAATTTGATGTGAAATTCTCAGATTTAAACACTGGCAATAAGTCACATTTTAAATCAATGCCAGACAGGATGGCACTGCAGAAGTAGAGAAATCACATTTGGAAAACTTTACAGTGTCTGAGGTTGCAGGTTTTCTCCCTGATCGACTCTAACCCCCTATTTTACTGACAGTCAGAAAGGCAAAGTGACACAGCAGTGGTACAGAAAGTTAAAAGATGATATGAAATAAAATCTAGCATACATATAAATATATGCTCATAATCGGTTATCACAAATTGCCTCTCTTCCCTAAAGTTTTATATAATATTAGCTCAGCATTTGTAGAAAACTTGAAACTTTTTAAAACGCATTTTAAAATAAACTAATGCATATCTTTAAATAACTGAATGAGGTAGGTGAGTTACCTATTGTCCCCATTTTCCCGGTAGGAAACAGATGCAGAGATTAGCTCCTTTTGTAAGAACACACAGCTAGTTCATTGTACTGTTCAAGCTAGACTTTTCAACTTTTTAAATATTTCTTTTAAAATCAATTTTACATATTATACAACTGCATTATTAACTGTATACTGAGTTTCCACAACTGTGTACACTCTTAACCATCACCACAATCAACCCATCACTGCAAACAGTTCCTCCTTACACACATCTCCCCTCCCTCTCACACCACCTCATGTCTGCTTTCCAGCCTATAGATTCATTTTGCTTACCCCAGAATAAATGGAATCATATAGTATGTATTCTTTCTTTGTGTCTGGCTCCTTTTATTTAGCATATTTCTGAGATTCATTCTCATTGTTACATGTGCCAGTAGTTTGGATTTTTTTTAATTCCAGAGTAGTACTTTATTGTATAAACTTCAAAATTAGTTGATCCATTCACTTGTTGAAGGATATCTGAACTGTTTCTATCTTTTGGCTATAATTAGAAATAAGATGTCCACTTAAAAATGTGTGTGTTTACAGAAACCAAAAATGAGGAGACAAGGACAGACTGGGGACACCTGGTGGGGAGGGGAGGGGGAGGGTTGAGGGAAGATGGGAGCACGAGGGACTGAGGTGATGGTGCACTGGTGAGATGGTGATGGGGAATACATGGGGATTACAATTAATGGCACGTATATGTAAATTTTAAAATATTTTAATAAAAAAAGGAAAAAAATGTGTGTTTGTGTGTGTGCATGCGCACACGTACGTACAAATATTTATTTCTCTAAGGTAAATACCTAAGAACAGAACTGCTCACTAGTTCTCCACAGTGAGAACTTTTATACTCCTAAGAGTCACACATGAGACTTATGGTCATTCTACATCCTTACCAGCACTTGCTATTGTTGGCCTTTTTCATTTTAGCCATTCTGGTATATAGTGATATTTTGTTGTGGTTTTAATTTGCATTTTCCTGTAGATCCTTCTTCATTTACTCCTACATTAGTTGCTTCTCACCACTTTCCTGGTAAAAAAGCTTTAATAAGAATAAGATCATGGGATCAACAATGAAATTACTAAGGTAACTTGGAGTTCAGTCTTTCAAGCAATGATGACAGTACTTCTAACCTGGGAGAGTAAGGCAAGTGAATTTGTAATATACAAGAGGTGGGAGGACTCCATCCATCCACCCATTCATCCATCTGTCCATCTGTCTGATATCAACAAGAGAAGTCAGATGTCAACATCATTATAATGATTGAAACTCTTTTTTTAAATTGAGATAACACTGATATCAATCTGTAATAAGTTTCAGAAGTACAGCTTCATAACCTCATCAAATGTATATGCCATACCACCCCCACACCAAAGCTTTAGTTACCATCCACTACCACGCAATCAACTCCCTCTTGCCATTCCTTCAGCTCCCATCCCCTACCCACTTCCCCTTTGGTAACCACCATTATGTTAGCAGAATCTAAAGATTTGGTTTTGGTAGGGTTTTTTTTTTTTCCCCTCTATTTCTCCATATTCCACATATGTTTGAAATCATACAGTAGTTTTCTTTCTCCTTCCCCTTACTTCACTTAGCTTAACTTCCTCAATCAATCCATGTTGTCACAAATGTCAACATTTCCATGCTTCATTTTCTTAAACTGAGTAATATTCCATTGTGTACATATACCACATCTAGTTCAAAATGATAAATGCATCCCTAAGTTCACTGCAGCACTACTCACAATGACTGAAACTTTTTCAACAGAATCTCCCCAGGAGCTGATCATGATGTTCAACAATAGAAATGGGCCTTTTGAAAAAGTAAGCAAAGTTTCCTCATTTTGTTTCAAATACTGAGTTATGTTAGAGGAGGTCCAGATCCCAGGGCTGTTCTGAATGGATTAAGACACCAGTGACTTCCACTTAGCAAGAAAATGTGAAGGGTAGGAAGGAAGGTGAGTGGGGAGAGAAGGAAAACACCATGCTATGTGGGCAGTGACGCACACAGAGAAAGAAACAAACAGCTAGGCAGACATGAGAATGAGCATACCTGGACCATTATAGTGCTGAGACGGGGCTTCTGTACCAGCTGTCAGAGGTTAGGATGGACGGGTACCTTAAAATCAGGCCTAGATTCTAAACACTAAAATCTATGGCCTCCTTATTTCCTGTAGGTAAAAGGAAACCTGATGTCCTACTGTAAGTCCCATTTATACCTTTAGGAAGGCTTCTACTTGCATGAGATGGAAGGAAACACATGCCAAATGAGTTTTAGGACACTAAAATGAGAAAAACCTTAATCAGACCCATATTCTGCTCTGTTTTCTACTTCTCTGGCCTACACAATCTTTGTTCCTCTCTTAAAGTCAGGTTTAACCCAATGAATGCTGCTGGCTTAATGCATTTTCTCTTTGAATTACCTGAAAAAGAGAAAGAAAGTGAGCATAAAATAAAACAGCTTTCTAAAGCTTTTCTACAGAGTCAGATGGAGAACTCAGTTAAAGGAGAATTTATCTTGAGATGTAAATGATCATGCAACACGGGATCCTTTTAGCTTCTGTTTCCTTAACTGCAGAAATTAAGACTAAATAAGTGGTTTTAAACTGAGTTCCTCAGATCCCTAGGATCTCAGGAGGTACATCAGTGACCCTGTGAGAAAAAAAATTACTTCATTTAAGGGCAGGGCCCTTTAGCCAGCTTCAGAATTAACATTAATTCTGAAAAAGATGTTAGAAAAAAAAGGGAAGGTGGGCAACTCTTCTTTAAAGGAAAAGAAAAAGTACCCACAGAATAGTCTATAGTTCTGTACAGAAGTGTTTTATGAAGACAAAAAGACTACAGCACTCCAAGTCAGGCAAAGGGCTCCCATCTCCTTGCCAACCACACATAAATGTGCACAGGCAGCTTCTGGGGAGGGTGCTGCACCACTACATCCACTTTACATTAAGACCATGTATTATTCCTTCAGAGGCTGACAGGTTAGGGTCAAACCCTGGCTCAGGAACCCACAACTCCCTGAAGTCCTCTCCTCTCATGTGCTAAGGGTGGCTAAGATCTACCTCATAGCTTTGAGGGGGATTAAATAGCAGGTAAAGTACCTAGCACATAGAAAGGTGACTGATTAATACAGGTGTTCCCTCCTTACCTTCTCCCATCTCCCCACCAAAAATAGCCTTTGTGTTTGTATACTTTATTTCCCATAATGTTTTATATCTAGACTATCTTCTGAAATCAAAGACACAAACCCAAATGCTCACGGGGGCCAGACAGCTCACCTAAAGGAAGGAATTAGTCCAGGTGCAACAAAATGTAGAAAGGGAGTCCTATAACACAGATTCACTGATAGGGAAATCATGGGGAGGGGTGAGTTCTGTGCAAACCAGCAAGTGCATGCCCAACTCCTGGGGTGGGGTAGCCTCTCCCCAAATACAGTCAAAGCCATGGAGGAATAGGACTGAGAGTTGTCAAGTTTTTTGATTTCCAAGAAAAGGTATACTTTCAGGTGAAATCTCCTGATTCTTAAAATTAGGCAACAAACTCAAAAATCTCTTAAACCCTGTGTAACCTATTTCCAGGCTAGGGCTGTACTAAACAGTCCTGCTTCAATCTTTATTTGAGCCTATGAAGTAGCAGGGCACATATTATCATCTCTGCTTGACTGCCTGAGAAACTGAGACACAGACAAAAGCCAAGTGGTTGCCTAAGCCAAGTACTGCCATGTAATAGTGTCAGGGCTAGGACTAGAATGCAGGCCTGCCAATCATGGCCCTCACCTAGGTCTACTCTTTCCTGCAGTCATCCCCCTACCTTTGGTAGTAAATTATGCAGGAACACTTCCACTACCTGGGAAGAGAAAAGACACAGCTGAGAGACAAGGGGGCTATCTGAAGCTTTGCCACACTCACCAGAACAAGTCTTCTGCATAGCAAGAACTTGGGAGTCATAGGGAGTGAAGACTAAGAGGGCTGACAAATACCCAACTACCCTTTATTCACAAAGAAGACAACTTTGCCATAAGTTTCAGATGGAACAAAAATTTCCAAAACTCTAGAACAGATGGCAAGGAGCAGAGCAAAGATTGTACAGGAAAAAAGGTCAGTTTGAAACATTTGTCAACATTGATTTCAATGGGGACTTGGGGTTTTTTTTAACTTCAAGCTCTCCTCCCTTGCCTCAAATTAAAAATCACCATGTGCCAGCTCCTTCTGGGGAACATGTCAAAGCAGTCCTTTCCCCAGGCATAAAGAACATCCAGATGGGGGATGACTTGAGGTATTCAAGTTCCCCTCTTCCCATCGGGTACTGTGGGCACAGAGTTAGAGACTGGCAAACTCTGGCAATAGTACAGACACATCAGTGGAACCCAGTCAAGCTTATAGGTTGAACATGGGGTGACTGGCAATTGGCTTTTCCTTTCCAGGCCCTTGCAACAATTAGGGGGAATCTTCAGTTCAGAGGTTTTTTATGGGTATGGCAAGAGTCTTCAAAAAAATTCAGGGAAGGCATCTGCCTGCCTGAAATAGTATATTAGAGTTTAAGAAACGAATCTGGCTCACATACACCTCTGTACTGTTACTATGGGATTGGCTATGTGGCAAATGTAGAGAAAAATGATGAGAAGCATTGGGAGGGTATATTTTTTGTTCACTGAAATCCAAAAAGCAGCTTCCTCAGGTCAGCCTGAGCTATTTTCTATTCTCTATACCATAGGATGATCTACTGAAAACAAAAATTTACTATCTGTCACCTCTCTGAAACTCCCCAGTGGCTTCTATGCCAATCTTAAAACAAAACTGCAAATAGGGACTTCCCCGGTGGCAAAATGGGTTAAGCAATGCACTATGAGGCATCTGCAGCCACTGCAGGGTGTGTTTTATCCCCAGCCAGGGAGGTGACCCACATGGCACAGCAGACCTCTCTTGCCTTGCCCGCTACTCCCCTCAGCAGTGTGTATCAGTCCATCTGCCTGTTCTGCTCCCCACCCTGTCTCTGGTGAACCCTCTTACCTCCCGTGCCTCTGGCCTGTGCCCCAGTTCTTGCATGCTTAAATAAATACATTTTTAAAACAAAAAAAACCCTGCAAATAATGACTGATCTGTAAGGCACTACATGATGTGAAACAACCTTCCATGCCCCCTTTCTGGCCTCATTCGTACACCACAGCTTTCCACTACTCACTCTGTTCCAGCCACAATCGGCTGCTTACTTCCCCGGTGTTGTTTGTGCTCCACCCTGCCTAAGGGTTTCACACAAGTGTCCCCCTTTATCCTATTCACCCAGTTCTTGACCTGACCAACTCCTCTCTGCTAGGTTTCAGACTAAATGCTCAATGTTACTTCCTTGTAGGAACCTTCCCCTGGTTGCCCAGACCCTCCTTCTGAATAGATTAAATTCCTTGTTTTTGTACACACATGAATAAATGCATGTGTGCGCAAGCGTGTGTGTGTGTGTGTAATGCCCTCTATTTTTTTTTGGGGGGGGGAGGAGAGTGTATTACAAGTATAGTCAAATACTTATGTGGGTAATTCCTAATGCCTTCTTCCCCTGAACTCTGTAAACTGCACAAGGGCAGGGACAATGACTACTTATTGTGACTCTGTCCTCCAGCACAGGCCTGTGCCCCAGTTCTTGCATGCTTAAATAAATACATTTACTTATTTATTTTACATTAAAGGTACTCAAGGGTTTGTCACACAATGTGTTTGCCAAGTACCATTAAGGATACCAAAAAAGTCAAAACCCAAAAAACAAAAATCACTACACGGTCCCAGTCTTTCAGAAGGATGGAATCTAGTTTGAGATAGAAGGGATATATTTTGGGAGAACACCCCCCTCAGTAATAAGGTAGTCTAGCCCAACAGAGGAAACCTCTGAGCACTCTCAACTGAGAAGAGCACAAAACTAGAGCCCGCTGGACAATAAGCCGGGGCAATATGCTCAAAATGCTGCTTTATGGGGACAGAGATCCCTGTGCTGTCAGAATGACACTTGTCTTACACACAATCCCTTCTTTTAAAAGTAACACTTGAGCTTGAAATGAAAACCCTCTTCAGTTGAGAAGGAAAGGAAATCAAACACCCCCATGTTCAATCCTTCATTACCCCTCACCTGAAGGAGTAGAGAGCCTCTCAGGCATGAATTGCACTTACTCCCTAAGCCCCCAGTGCCAGCATCCTCTAATAAGTGGTCTGCAAATAAGTAGAATGGCTGAGGTCAGCCAGACGGAGCAGCATCTGTGCCAGATTCATCAGCCCCACCACACACACCCAAAGCCTGCTTCTAAGCATTCCACCAAGACTTCAGGTGTGTTACTGGTTCATGATCGCCAAAGGATAACTGGGGTTTCAGTAAAGATGAAGTCTGGCTAGCATTCTCTCAGGTCTCAGCTGTCTATTCCAGAACTTCAAGTTCCTGTTTAACTTCAAGCTCAAATGGTTTTCTATACCGACTGCTTTTGCAGTAAATCTACTTAACTAGCTCTGTTCCAGAAAGAACCTTTTCTACTTGGTTATTTGAGCTCAGATGTGTCTTCTGTTCTACTGGATCTGCACTGATATCAAAGGTATATTGTTAAATATTTTCAATTCTTTAGCTTCCTAATGCCTTAGTAGTGGAAGTGCTGGTTCTCTGGGTAGGTATATATTTAAATTTTATTTAAAAAACTGCAGATCTCTTTCCAATATGGTTACATCATTTTATACTCCCACCAATACTGTATATGAGTTTCAGACTCTTTATAATCTGAATACTCCCCTAACCTCACGCAACCCCATCTCCCATTGCAATCTACCTCCAAGCTTTCAGAACTTTAACCATTTTGCTATTTTATTCCAGGGAGTTTACCCATGCTATTCCCTCTGCTGGAATACCCCCTGATAAAAGGAGTTTAATATTAAAATAATACCTCCTTTGTGCAGTCTTCCCTTTCCCCGACAATTACCCTGTTTCCCATCACCATACAATTGGCCTGTAAGGATACTGTTGCACTGTGATTATCTATGATGTTTCTCTCTACACTAGTTATGCTAAGGCAAAAAGGGAACTATTATGTCTTGGTAGAAATGATACTTGTTATTCCTATATGGTTAAAAAATTCAGAAACTATAAAACCATAAAATCGACATTTTAGGTGGAACATATTGAAAAATATGCCACCACACAAAATTAAAATGGAAGCAAGAGTTTTTTCTCTTGGAACCTCAGGGATAGGACAGTGCTTGGTAGATGGTAGACAACTAACAGATGTCTGCTAAATTAATAACAACTCCAGTGATATTGTTTCCCTGCTTATAATTCTCCTCTAGTTTGCAACCACAAACTACAAAATTAAATCCCAACCTTAATGTGGTATACAAGGTACATCATAATCTGCAGTCACACTAATCTGAGTACCTGGGCAGTGTCCATTGATGTCTAATGCTTTTTGAATGTCTCTTCTATCTGGAAGACCTGTCTTACCTTTAATTAGTAAAGATGTAATGTGAGTCAAGTGTAGCTCAGACCAAGCCTCCTCTGTGAACTTCCACCTTACAGAATACCACCATGCCCCTGCCCCCACCCAATTCTATTTTCTTACCCTGATTATGTTCCATTTGTCTGTATAACAGTCTTTCTCACTGGGACTACATTCTCTCAGAGGCAAGGATTTGCCTTTATTTTTATTCATGTCAGAAACACACTGGTCTAGCTTTTCATACTCTTCACCCCATGCTGAAACAACCATTAGGGTAAGTTCTTCAAGTGACCCTGCTTCACTAGCCACTGCTAAGCGGACCAAGAGTGGACAGGTGGTGCACAACCTCCCTGGAGACTCTGAAGTAACAACCTTGGGAACTATAGCAGGGGGTGCTGTACAACTGTGGAGTAGACTAGGGCTGTCAGTCACATGCATGCTCACAAATAAGTAAAAAGAAGTATTCTGCAAAAAGCCAAGAGAACAGAGCATGACCCTTGGAATCCTGCAATCCAAGTCTATGAAGCTCCAAGCAGAGAGAGAAGAGTCATCTAATAACTTTCCAGTGTCCACAAAATCCAGCTTCACTTCCCGTTGCTGGGTTCCGGTAGGCTCCCCAGTATTTATCCAATTAAATCTTTTTCACTTCATCTAATTTGAATTATTTTTTTTTAAAGATTTATTTATTTATGCATACAAGCACTGGGGCACAGACCAGAGGTGTGGGGGGGTGAGAGGATTCACCACAGAGAGCAGGGAGCAGAACAGGCAGATCAACAGAAGTACACTGCTGAGGGGAGAGGCGGGCACAGCAGGAGAGGTCTGCCGCACCATGTGGGTCCCTCCCCTGGCCGGCAGCAGGGATCGAACTTGTGCTGCAGTGGCCCCCCTGGCCGGCAGCAGGGATCGAACTTGTGCTGCAGTGCGTTGCTTAACCCACTGCGCCACCAGGGGAGGCCCCATCTAATTTGAATTAAATTTGGTCTTGCGACCACTGCTAAGACATCTAAGATACCTTGCATCACAATATGTTTACAGAATACACACCCTCTGACACAACCAAGGCTTCAATCATTTTAACCATGACAAGCAGCTTTAGAATAAAGTATTCAGAACAGAATGTTAAAACAGAATAGTGAAAACTGCACTCAAAGAATTTTTACAAGTGTTAAAGAAGTTGTAAAGAAAAGGAAACCACTGCACACTGTTGGTGGGAAAGTAAACTGGGGTGCCATTATGGAAAAATCTGTAGATTGCTCAAAAAATAAGAAATTGCATATGATATAATTATCCCACTTCTGGGTATTTACACAGGAAAAAAATGTTAATTAAAAGAGCAATATGGGGGCCTCTGGGCCTCCCTGGTGGCACAAGGGGTTAAGTAGCAGCACTATGAAGCTATTGTCAGCAGCTACTGCAGCATGAGTTCAATCCCTAACCAGGGAGGTAACCCACATGGCCCAGCAGACCTCTCCTGTCTCACCCGCTGCTACCCTTAGCAATGTATTTCAATCTGCCTCTTCTGTTCCCCAGTCTGCCTCTGGTGAATCCTCTCACACCTTACCCCCGCACCTCTGGCCTATACCCCTGTTCTTGTATGCATTAATAAATCTTTTAAAAAATAAATAAAAGAGCAATATGTGCCCCCATGTTTATTACAACACTATTTCCAATAGTGATGAGCTAAAAACAACCTAGGCATTCATTGACAGATGAACATATATAAAAAAGAACATATATAAAAAAGTGGTTTATATACATGGCTATTTTTAAAAATGAAATCCCACCATTTGCAACAACTTGGATGGACCTAAAGGGTATTATGCTTAGTTAAATAAATCAGAACAAGGAAAACAAGCATTATATTATTTCACTCATATGCCACATATAGGAAAAAATGAATGAACTAAATAAAACAAAAATAAACTTTTATATTCCAAGACTACCAGAGAGATGGGGTAAGGAAGGTAGGCAAACTGGGTACAAGGAGACAAATAGATGATGAAGAATAAAACAGCACTGTTGGTGATGAATTTAATGTAGCATATGTATATGTTGATTTTAATGATTTTTCATTTTAATTTTTAATGAAACATACAATGTTATAATGCAATATTACTTCAATAAAAAAGGAGGATATTTAAGATAAAGAGATAAGGATACAGAACCTGAATTAATATACAAAGATGTAAAGGACAAATGGTTAAAAAAAAAAAGCAAAACTAAGACAGGCTAGTTACAGGAGGCAGATGTGCACAGTAACCTTTCTTGGGTTCTGAGATCAGTGTTAGGCAGTGGTGTAACAGGGTGGTCTCAGGAAAAGGGGAAGTTTTAAATCTTGGTTTTGCCTTAAGTGGGTGGAGCTGAGGAGAAGGAGATTTTTGGAGAGAAGAGAAGAGAGAAGAAAGGAAGATGGAGAATAGCAAGGAGACTTGGATGAGGCACGTGGAGCAGAGGGACATGTGAAGAAACTGTGCTTGCTTTTTGGTTTTGGACTGGTTGGAACAGATGTGAGTGAGAGACCCGTGGGGAGGTTAGTAATGGCAGCTTTTATCTTGATTTTAATTTTGCTCTTTTTCTCCCAGATTTGTTTGACTCTTTTTGACCCTTTTCTATGGGTTTCTACTGAAAGGTCCTTTAGATGTGTGCCAGGCTTTTGGGCCTTGCTTTGGGCTAATCTTATTTGGCTGGACTTTTACCCACAAGGAGATGGGTAACTTTGGATGCTTAACTTAGTAACTATATTTTTTGTGTTTTTTTTATTGTACCTTAGTTGTATTAAAGTTCCTTTTCATTAAAGGTTTTGTATGGGGCCTCCCTGGTGGCGCAGTGGGTTAAGCAACGCATTATGAAGCAAACCGCAGCCACTGCAGCACGAGTTCGATCCCTGCTGCCGGCCAGGGAGGGG
>JAGFMF010011626.1:550664-563084 GCA_019455555.1 Galemys pyrenaicus
GGTTTTGTATGTTTGTCTTAATGCGGCGGATGGCAGAACCCATTCAGAGAGGGCAGGCTTGGGGCTTCTGGGTGCTCCTCTCCCTGCCCTGTAACAGTGGGAGATAGAAGATACCCTCCCCTCAAGCTCTGATTCTATGGGAATGCCAGAAAGTTGGTTTTTACCTAGGATTATCAGAAGGGAATCACGGAGAAGAGCATTAGGCTCTCAAAAGGGAAGAAACACACAGGGTGGAGTCATTCCTATTAGGTGAAATAATAGCTTAGCCATGGACAAAACTGGGGAGCTGTATCTAGAAGGTAAGTCTTCATAAAGACCAGGAACACAACAGCACCAATCAATGTGCCCTGTGAGGGGGAAAACTTCCTCTGTCTTTGGTGGAAAGCCAGGGTCAGCAGTAAGGTGAGGAAAGTGAGGCTCTTGCTACAAGCACAGTAAGATGGTATTGCTGCTTCCTTTAGTTTAGGCTATAGTGTAGCTGTATGCAAGACTGCAGAACTGATACTATCTTTATGTTAAATCCTGCTATTTTGTTTATTATGGTTTCTTATAATTCTTATGTTTAAAATACTACATATTTATTTGATTACTCACTTTTGAGGTGCCCCTTTAAATTCTGCACTTGAAGAGACTGCTTCACCCCAACCCCAGTAAAAACTACACAGTAGGGAAATCTGACCAGGCATCAGCACCCCATGTGGTCTTTCTTCTCTGCCTCAAGGAAGAGCTTTGAGGTCAAGACATTCCTCAGGGGAAACAAATTCAGTGAGTGACTCCAAAGGAAGTGGGGGCTGGGAAACAGAACTGTGGAGCCAGTTTCTGGCTCTCAGTGGGAACTACAGTGATGGCCTACCCCACCCCCCTTGAACACAGTCAGGATCAGACAACTCAGGCATCAAACAAAGAAACAAAGCCTCACTAAAGCAGGGACCAAGCATTCACAGCCCCGATAGCAAAATGAGTATAAATTTCGTCAACTAGCTGGTCATAAATGCATGCCAACCAAAACAGAGGATAGAAACATGGCTTAGAGAGAAAGATGGATCCTGTAATAACCAGAAACTTGGGCTCTTTCACAACAGACTGAAAAGGGGGGTAGTACAGAACAACCAGAAGTCTAGCGAAAAATCATCTAAAGCTTAATTGGAAAAGTGCTCATTCAGCCAGGACAGGGCACCAGATGTCACAGGGCTCTAAGAGGTTTGTGCTGAACAAGGAAGAACAGAGGATCAATCCCATCCAACCTGGAAGTAAAAAGACAATTATACCCAAGTTTTCAGTACTATTTACTGAATAAAAATGAGAAAAACCAAAGTAGCTAAGGCTAAAACTCAAGGTTGAGGAGAGGGAAAGGAATGAGAGCTGGGTATTTCATAAGCTGTATCAGCAGCAGCTGGAGTTAGACCTAATTATACTTTCCAGTAGGAATGTCGGCTGGTACATACCTGGGAAGCAACATTGCGACATGTATAAAAAACAAATATTAAGGAAATAATCACAAAATGTGTACTTAAAATGCTCGGGACAAAACAATTGTGGGCATGAAAACTGTAAGTTATTGGAAGTAACTTAAAAGTCCAGTAAGAAAAGATTTGCTTAAAAAAGTTTAAAGTTTGTTCATACAAAAGAACATTATAGCCTCTAAAATATTTATACATGCTAAATAACATGGATCAAAAATTTTGTTCATCATGGATCTTTTTGCTTTAGTTTCTGTGCTTACTGTTAGGGCAACCTGGGGCTTTTTTCTACCCCTCCCTCACGGCCAGGTCAGTTAGACAGACAAGTACCTATCCCTTCTGATGGCAGTACTACATTGGAACAAAAGGAGAATTAAAACAAAAGGAGAGAGGAGTAATTTGGTCCTGAGATCCCCAGGTCACCCCAAGGTCACAACCCCACCTCTCTCTCCATTGACTTTCTGGGAATAAAATGTAAAAATCCTTCTCATTTAGAAAATATACAACATACAATTTACAATGACTGGCATTCCCACAACCAAACCATAAAAGGTACAGTAGTCCTTAACAAAATACCATTTTAAAATATTTATATGTTAACAATTACGCTTGAGTTTAATGGCAGTGTAAACATGTGACATAAACATTCAAAAAGCAAGTGAATTATAATAAAAACTCAACCATGCATATTAGAAATTTATCAAGGCCTAGGTCCACATGGTAGCAAATACAGTACACATGCCTAGAAAATAATGGTCCCCAGAGCCCAAGTCAATGATCTTAAAGGCACGACTTCCCTGGAGAGCACTCTGAAAAAAATCCTCTGGTAATAACACAAATATGGACATAAGGGGAAAAACATAAACACAATGTGATATTCACTGAGGTCACATGGCCTATTCTCCATCAGGCTTCATATCTTCTAGCTACTTTGTTTAGGACACATCCAAAAATAGTACCGTTGAGATTCAGCTCTCTGCCAAGCATTTCACATGAGTCCTCATGACAACCCTGTGAGGCAAGTATTATTATACATCTGTCTATGCGATAGTGAACCACAGGTTCACTTTCTGTAAGCAACAGAATCCGAATAACCTGGGTGTGAGCCCAGTGTGCTGCATCTGTGCTAAGCCCACTTACAAAAACATAATTGCGAAGACTCCTCCAGTACATTCTACTATGATTTCTCATCAAATTATCTACCATTCATTCATAGATTCAAGTCTCATTTTATCAATAAGGAAAATGAGTAAAGCATTCACTGAATTCTCCATTGTCTGACTTCAGGTACATGGTCTGCATAAGAGCAGACCACTAAGCTGTGCTGAGGAACCAGGCTACTATGTACGATGTACTCCCCAACAGTGAAGGAAGAATAGTGCTCTAACACTCCTCCTATCAGGCTTGCACACCTCATGACAGGGAGATCTGAGTGACATTATAGGAAGGTGCCAAGTAACCATTAGAGCACTGGCTTTTGGAACATCATCTTCTACCTTCTGAGATCATTTCTAAAACTTGTCTCAAAACCAGGTTGTGGGAGGAATTTCAACTACAAAGCTAAAGTTACACTCCCTCTTCCTAGGTTCCAAAGCCTTCTTCTCTTACCCTCTTTATTCACTCTAAGAGCAAGAGATGGTGTAATCTACACTGTGCCCAAAAGGAGACCAGGTACTGGGCAACAGATACCTGCTTAATCCCTACACCTCATTTGTCTCCTCAGGAGGCATAAGCAGCACATTTTGATGAGGGTTAGCATTTCAGGGGAGGGAGGCAGGAGAAATGGTAGATATATTATCCTTAAAGCCTACTTCTTTTCCTTATCCATGAGTACTCTCTTTCACTTTCATTTTCATAAAGGCAACCTGGGAAGGCCCCAGGACAATGTGGTCTGAGTTGGAAGGGCAGACCTGAGCTGGGTGGAAGTAGAGGAAGGAACAGAACTCACTGCACTCTCCTCCTATTCCCAGGGCCATTCAAGGGAACACAAGACCTTACCTATCAGTTTTCACAAAGTAATTAATTACCCCAAGTGAAGGGTTTTGGATCAAGTGAAAGACAATTAACATTAGATGAAATCATACCACATACAGAACGAAACAGAGCCATGCTAGCACAAGTATGTGATCAAGGGGTAGGTATTACTTTTGGTGAAATTTTGCACAGAAAGATAGATACCTGTAGGCTTATCTCTCAATGCTGAATATTAAGAGATGCTGGCTGATCTCAGCCTGCTTCATTGCAATTAATGATTCAATCCTAAGGAAACCTGAGAGTCCAATGTTGAGCACATCTCCAACTTGGCTCAGACAAGAGTTCAAATGCAACAAGATACCGGTCCTGGGTGTACCACCTCATCCCCACCCCCCATTACCAACTCCCACTGAACTCTAGAGCATAGTCATTCAATTTTTTTTAATTATTATTATTTTCAGGGTCAAAAATATAATTTTGAAAATCTCAGCATTACTAAGGCACTCAAGTTCCTTTCTACCACCCCAACATACCAGTAGTTCTCATACATCAAAAGGCCCGACTCCATCGAATATCCCCAACTTTCCCTTCCCTCCTCTAAGTGCTCTACATTAGCACCATCCATGCCTCTACCTTACTTACCCATCTGAGAATTTAACTCCAGAAATTATCCCTCCTCTCTTGTATTTGTTTTTTTTAAGATTTATTTATTTATTTATACATACAAGAGCTGGGGTACAGGCCAGAATCTAGGGAGGTGAGAAGATTCACCAAAGAGCAGAACAGGCAGACTGACTGAAACACACTGCTAAGGGAAGCAGCGGGCACAGCAGGAGAGGTCGGCTGTGCTATGTGGGTCCCCACCCTGGCCGGCAGCAGGAATTGAACTCGTGCTGCAGTGGCTGCGGTTTGCTTCATAGTGTGTTGCTTATTAACCCACTGCGCCACCAGGGAGGCCCCTCTCTTGTATTTGTAATTGCTTCTCTCGCCACCAGTATTTTTTTAATTAGATTTATTTAATTATATTTGACATTATTTGCAGTCGCCAGGGTGTTCCCACCACCATTTCACCCATGCAGCATCACCTCAGTCCCTTGTGCTCTTTCTGTCCCCATCCCACACTCCCCTCAATGATCCCTTTGGTTTATCTTTGACCTTTTGTTCTTGAGTGTTTTTTGTTTGTTTGTCTGTTTGTTTGTTTGTTTTTGGCTGTGACTGCTCATTTCCTAGAGCTCTCTCTTACTATTTTTTTTGGATTGATTTTCCTTTACATTCCTCCTAAAAGTGAAGCCATCAGATATTTTTCTCTTGCCTTCTGACTTGTTTCACTGAGTATAATTCCTTCTAGCTCCAGTCATGTTTCTATAAATGGCCCTAGTTTATCATTTTTGATTGCTGAGTAGTATTCCATTGTATATACGTACCACATCTTCTTGATCCAGTCCTCTACTTTTGGGCATTTTTTCCACCAGTATTTAAACATGTTATCTCTGATCTTAAAATGAAGGGGAAAAATCTCTTCACTCTTTTTTTTTTTGTATTGAGGCAACAGTTTACAATGCTGTTTAGGTCTCAGGTTTACAGTTTCTCACCTCAGCAATAGTATATTTCACACCACACCCACCACTAAATGTCCAATCACCATTCACCACCAAACTACACCAAACTTCCCCTCTGGTAACCCCACTTTCTTATCAGACTATACGGGTTAGTCTTTGTTGTATTTACTTGCTTCTGAGTTCATTTATATTTACAAAAGTGAAATCATACAGAATTTCCTTTGATTTATTTCACTCAGGATAATCCCCCTAAGTTCCATCCATGTTGTCAAAAATGGGAAGATTTCATCATTTTGTAGCTGAGTAATATCCCATGGTGTATATATACCACAATTTTTTTTATCCATTCATCAATTGTTGGGCACTTGGCCGTTCCCATATATTGGCTACCAAAAATAGTGCTACAAATAAACAAAGGTGTACAGACATCTTTTTGAATTAGTGTTTTTACATTCTGTGGGTAAATACCCAGAGGTGGGATTACTGGATCATACAGTAATTCTATTTTTAATTTTTTGAAGAATCTCCACATTACATCTCCACCAACAACGCATGAGGATTCCTTTTTCTCCACATCCTTGCCAACATGTATTAATACTCAACTTTGTGATAATAGCATTCTAACCATTGTGAGGGAAAAAAACCCTGTGGTTTTGATTTGCATTGCCCTGACCATAAATGACTGCAAACATCTTTTCATGTCTAGAGGTCAGCTGTATGTCTTCTTTGGTGAAGTATCATTTAGATCCTCTGTTGATTTTTTAATCGAACTGTATGGATTTTGTTGTTGACTTGTACAATCTTCATTCCTTTCTTTATCCAACTAGCTTACAACCCTTTCCTCTCTTTCACAGTCGTGCATTTTAAATTGTCTGTGCTCTTCTCTATCTCTCTATTCTGTCTCCCAGTCATTCAGAAACCTTGTACAATCTTGTTTCCACCCCCTCTAAGGCTCTCACTAGGTACAGATTTAATCCAGTACCTTACTTTTCAGATATATCTCACATCACAGCCAGGTAGCACTTTTCACTGGTGATACTTTTGAATCAACTCCTATCTTCCACAACGCCATATACTCGGATTTTCTTTTACATCTCTATTCATTTCCTTATCTCCTTTAGAGTTCCTCTTCCTCTCCCTATTTCTTAAATGCTTCTTCAGTGTTTCATCCTGAGTTTTACCAGTTCACTTTATAAGTTTCCTGGGTGAGTTGACCCATTAAGCATCCTTTAGTTACATTCATAATATTGATAACTCTCCCCAAAGATCCATACCCATGTATTTGACTTTCTCAATTAAACTGAGATATATTTCCACTTTTAATTTTCACAGGAACTCCAAACTCATATGTTTAAACTGAAATCAAACTCATACCTCCCAAGTCTCTTTCTGTATTCCCTATCATCATGAATGTAACTATCCCATTTTCTATCTTCAACAACTACCTCTCCCCAATATTCCAACTAATTATACCAGACCTTAGTGACTTTTCTCCATACTCACTGCCATTGCCTTATTTCAGATCCTCATTTTTCTCCGGGAATACTGCCGTTTTTAGGGCACTCAGAAGAGAGCTTTGGAGTGTCTGCCCTACTATGATTCACCTTTCTCTGCACATTCTCGCTCCCCAACCAGTCCCCTAAAATACCCTTATCCCATCATTGCCAGAGTTTACAGGACCAGTAAAGGACATCTGACTCAAGTTTGGATCTGATTCCTCTCCCAAAAAAGTGAAATTTGTTATAAGCCTGTGCAGGCAACTTGAACTGTAACAAGAGAGAGGTACAGAGTAATCACATTGAGCCACATGAATGCACCAAGAAATTTCCTCGCAAAGGAGGAAGACTAAAACAAGAACAGGAAAAAAGCAGAGATATCAAACACACAGACTCTTGCCTTCTTGTTCCTAATTCAAAATCCTTCCTGAGGGTTAGCTGCAACCCAACTCCCAGGTTCCATGAGAGAAACCTCATCCCGTAGCCTATGTTATCTTTTAACATTTTCTCTTTGTATTCAGCTAGGTGACTAACAGATGCCTACAGAATATATTATAGGCATGCAATAATGTATTAATTAATACATTTGGATCAACTCACTTCTCTTCCTTGGGTCTCAGTTTCCCCATTTATAAAATTAGGAACTGAATTAGATGACATTAACACACTATAGTTTCCAGGCAGAGTATGTGCTATTTCTATATTCAGTCTATGCGCAAAATGATGGTCACTACCTGCCCAAGGAGAGTGAAATGTATATTTAGAATTTTTCAAAGATGCTCAATTTAAATAATTAATAAAAGGAATCTATTTTTAACTCAAAGAAAATACTTTATGTCAATTTTCAACCCATATATGACAAATGTACATTTTAAAATTCCTTCCATTTTTAAAGTCATAAATTAAAACATTTCTCTGCAATTTAGTAGATATTAGGCACTCTGCAGGTGGACCTGTCCAGTTTCAAATGGGCCATTTTTGAACATACTTAGAGAATGCTTTTCACTATTCATCTTTACATAATTGCAAGGGGGAAAATACTCACTTTACAATTTCACAGTGAATGTAGTACACTCAGTGTTAAAAAAAAATCTTTTGTCCACTCAACAGGCTCTAAATAAATTCTAAGCATCCAATATACAAAGTACGCATTACATCACTGATAAGTACTTGGTAAACAGCTAAATACTGATAAAGACTTTTTTTTTTAAGTCTCTGGCAATACAGTTAAGAAACCATGATCCAGGATCAAGGGTATTTCAGGCCTTTTTGTAATAAAAATTTATAACTACAGTATACTCAGAACACTTTGAATAGAATCAGGTAAACTTCTTATATTTAAAACTTGTGTGTATGTCTAAATTAAATAAATCTTACCACCAGCATAGATGTAAGAATGGTGGTAAAGAAGTCTCACCATGGTTTGGCTGCCTAGGGAAAGAAGCTAGTGACTTTGCAAATTTCTATCACTGTCACTGGGTAAAACAAAATACACCCTAACCTATATTTTAAATGGTTATTCAAGATACTACAGAGAAAGCCTTTTGCCAGATGTTTGCTCAAACTCAAGCCTGATGCTAAAAAAGTTGGGCAAAAGAGAAAGGCTCTCTATCTCAAGTTTGCTTCAGAAATTGGGTCCAACAAGAAATGATCAGAGAGAAGAAGAGGCAGCTCAGTTGTGGAAATAAAATCTTCCATTCCAAAGTTTTTGCAAACTCACAGAAAAGGAATGCTGTAATCTAACACCTGAAATTCTTCCCTGCTGTTGGGGGACTCCACTGAGAGTAAGACACTAGCAATAGCCCCATGCAGTGACCAGAGTTTTGTCCATGGGTTGTGCAATTATATACTACTGTAACCATATGTGACTGCGAATGCCTTAAAGCTGGCAACATTTCAGGTAAATCTCCATGAGAGACACACCACGGGGTAACAGAAAGAAGAATGGCTTAGGTGTCAGGGGACATAGTTTTGGTCCAAGTTCCGCAATGAGAGGCTATGACCGTGAACAAGTTACCATACTTCTTTGGGCCTCCATTTCCTTGTGTGTAAGATAAAAGACGAAAAGTTTGGCAGTGGAGTAAAGGGACAGAAAAATCTCCGACCTCTGGAGCTGAGTATTTGCCCTTTTCTAGAGATTCTTTACGAATATGAAACACATCAAGCAACCTTCTAAATTCTGTTCAGGAATTTGAATTATCAATTCTTTGAAAGACAACATTGCTTTCATACTAGTAGATGGGAAAGTGGGCAGTCAAATGAAATAAAAGAGCTCTCTGATATGTGGGAGCAGGAGTAGGAATTGACAAAGTATTACTCTTTGGGATGTTCACATTTAATCATTTGCTGGCTGTAATATAAAGGCATATTTTCAAAACCTGAAGGTAAAGAGATTCTCCTGAGTGTTTAGAAAGTGTGTCTATTCCTTGAAAATCACCCCACCTGTCTAGTGCACAAGCAAAGTGGCCAGATCCTCCTGGGTCTCAGCCTCCAGACTAACAGCCTAAAGAATGCTTTCCAGTTTGAATGCTAAATCAAAAAGTTTTGAGGACACACTCTCCTCACCTGCCACTTCCTTCAAAATTGTATGACATTTTTCATCTGACTTTTGACCCTGGCAGAGGCAACTCATCAGGATGCTTGAACATAGTGGCTTGTGGTTCAACTCTACCATGACTTAATCCCATTTCTTCCAGGATTCCGAATCAATGTTTCACCCATACTATAAACAACCCACTAAAAAATCAAAATGGGCTTTTTCAGTATTTCTCCTGAATGAAAAAAATTATCTCAGTTGGTTCTCCAGGTAGATGGGGGTCTCTGGCTATATTCTGACAGTTACCTTCTCCCAAATGCCCTTTTACCTAGTACCTGGAGCCTCTTCTACAGAACAATTAACTTTCTACCACTGTTCTCCATGCTCATGGGTAACATTTGCTTAGAAGCCCTCAAAGTCTGCTTCATAGCTCATCCCACACAACTTACCAGCCTCCTTCAAGAAAGGCACTAGTGTTTCTGATGCTGTTTACCTTCCTCATCCACACACATATTGCTCTCTTAACAATCTGGCATCCTCCTTGAAAAACACAATCAGGGAATCCTAACCAGGCAGGCGTGACTCCTAAGCAGATGGCAGGCCTCATAACTAGGTCATTACATAATACCTTCTTCTCTAACCAGCTTCTCCACACTTCACTCAGAGACCCTGTGTTGATGAGCTTTACGCTGTGGTTACTTTAATTATAATTTGCACTTGAGAACACAGTAATACCATGTTTTGGTAAAAGAAACAGGGTGAGAGAGTTTAGCAGAAATAAGTCAGAGGAAGCTTTTTGCATCCGTTTTGAGTAGTCCAGATCTGTTAACTTTCTGGGTACCTTGGTCACACAGATTCATGCCAATCCCCAACTGCACTGGCCCCATTTCAGAACTCATATATAAATGTTCTATCATGTAAATCTATTTCTGTAGGATGCTTTATCACAGAGGTGCCATGTCAGGTTCTCAACAACTCATCACCAAACTAAAAATTTGCATAAGGTGGTGTCATTAACTGCTTTTCTCAGTAAGACCCCAGGTCAGTATCACATGAGGTTTAGGTGTTGTTCTCCCTTGACCTCTAATCCAACAGTTTTATTAAAATCCCTTGTACCCCCAAGAATAGAAGGCCTTCCATTCAATTCCCAATGCATCTTTCCCACTCTGCTTTTACTTCCCCTGAACTACCCATACTCCAAAAATCACTGCTTCCTTCACCCAGTATCAAAACTGCCATTATTATCAACGTGTTAGTTTTTTGGAAGCTGGCATCTCATTCTGATCTCATACCATTGTATAAATAATCTATAGCTTGGAAAAGATATTCACACGTTTCTCATTCTCTCATTACAATAAATTTGAATTATATTCTGTAGCTTCAAAAACTTAGGTAGAGATGTGTTACCAAAAAGGGGAGGTATATAATTTAGGATTATAAACCTTAAGAAGATTAATTCATCTTAGTAATTAAGTAACAGTTTATGATTAAAAGGAAAGATTATTATTCCGTTAAGTTAATGATCTCCAGATGGCATAAAATGCATGATGAGAGTCTATATTTCTGAGCTGGAGGTTGCCATCCCCTCACACCACTTCTGACTCCTCTAGAATGGCTTTGTATTTATGCTTTAGTCATCTTCAATTTCCCAAGTTCTAACACTGGCGTATGACAGTGCCTACACTGGCCCTGCATCCAAAGGGCTGGATTAGGGACTAGGTGATGCCCTCAGACTGTGATACCTAATCCGAACCTCTCCAGAGCTATCCCAAATCCTATGTCACTCCTAAATTGTTAAAGTCATGATTTTTAAAACCTACTAAGATGTCAGATATGAAATTTAAGAGTCACTTATCCCAAAAGTAGGTTTGATCAAAAGCTTTGCACATGATACGGTATATGATATCGGGAAAGCATAAGCTTTAGGTCAGGTTCTATGGTTGGATTTCTAGCAACAAAACTCATTTATGTAATCTCAGAAAAGGTACCTAACTTCTCTAAGTCTCAGTTATTGGCCGTATTTTGCAAACATGGAAACATTCTCCCCAAGGCTACTGAGACACATTAAAGAAAAAACATATGAAAAAGGGCCTAGTAGAGTGCTGGGCACGCACTGCCCAATTCTTTCCCTCCCTGGTGATTAGGGGAAGCGCTCTCTGCTGTCTCCCTGGCAGCCCTGGGAGAAACTGAAAAATATGCAGCCCACAGAACACTATGGGGATGAATCAGAGGACTGTGAATTAATTAGAAAGCATAGCAAAGAGATCAGGGTGACCACCAATAGGGCAGGTTTTGTCCAAGCATTGTGTTTCCAAAATAATCATCGAGCAGCTTTTCAGGCTTTTTCCAGGTGAAATGCTTAAAAATGAACTGAGAACAAAGCAGCCGACTGAAAAGCTGTAGGCCTGTGAACATAAAACAAGATGAGTAGTTGAACGCCAGGCTGGTAATGAGGCAGAAAAGCAGGCAGGAGACTTCTAGAACGGGGAAGCCACGGGCTTTGGAGGCACACACAACAGTGTTAACAGGAACTGTTTTCACAGCTTGGGGGAATCTCAAAGCGTGCCTAGCAATGATAATATTCAAAAGGCTTTATAACAATAATGAAGTTGGGAAACCTAAGTTCCAACTGTGGCTCTGCATTCACCAACTATGCGGCCTTTAGTTTAAAACTCCTTAAAGGGAGGGAAAGTTCTTTACATTTTCTGAATCACCTAGAATAACAAATAGTCAATGCTGAGTAAGCACTATACTGAATGGAGGAATAGCCGGTTTCCGAACTCTCTGGGCCTCAGTTTTTTCTCTCAGGAAGGTTAGAAAAATTATCATTAGCATCACTCCAGGGATCCCACTCATTCCATCATTAATCCATACCTAACAGCTCCTCAAGAAGACAGATGTCCCAAGCTGCATGTGTGGAACCCACTGAGATCAGGATCCTCAGGGTGGTGGGTTTGTTTGCCTTTGGTTTTCCAATCTCCACTGATATTAAGAGACAACTGTCACTGAGAACCAACAGACCATCTTTTTAATCAGCAACTTTTATGAAGTGAGGGAACTGAGGCTGAGTCTTTCCCTATCTCCTGGCTGTTTTCATTTTCTAAAGCAAACCTGTCGTATTCTAAGCATCAAGGCTACGGAGTTAGATCTGGGTTCAAGTTCCAGTTCAAACACTCTTCAGTAACGTGATTCAGCTCATTTATAAAATGAGGAACTAACAGCTACTACACAGAGGTGTTATGAAGAGTATATGAGGGCCTCCCCTGGTGGCGCAGTGGGTTAAGCAACGCAATATCAAGCAAACCGCAGCCACTTGCAGCATGAGTTCGATCCCTGCTGCCGGCCAGGGAGGGGGACCCACATGGTGCGGCAGACCTCTCCTGCTGTGCCCGCTG
>JAGFMF010011626.1:563134-605134 GCA_019455555.1 Galemys pyrenaicus
CTCTCTGTGGTGAATCCTCTCGCCCTCCGACACATCTGGTCTGTGCCCCAGTGCTTGTATGCATAAATAAATAAATCTTTAAAAAAAAAAAATTAAAAAAAAAAAGAGTATATGATAAGCATCATAAAGCACCTAGCATACATCCAACCACAAAGCATTCAATGTGTTAGTGTAATATTGGGGTGAAGCCAGACATGCAGGGGTGAAAGAATTCACCATAGTGAACAGAAAAGGCAAATTTATTGAAATACCCTGCAATGGAGCAGGGGTTGAGATAGGAGAGGTCTGTGTGCCAAGGATTTAAGGCTCTCTTTTATACTTGGTCTTCACAGGCTTTCTAACTTAGGGCACTACGTTTGCACTAGTCATCTGCTGGGATGTCTAGTCTTGGGAGTTGTCCTTTGACACAGAATGTGTCCTGGTCTCTGTTTCTTCATTCCTGGCTGGACTGGTTTTTCTGGTCATGGTGGTCTCATGGCCCAGTTCCCACAGCAACTTATTGATTTCCTTATCTATTCAAGACTTCCAAACCTGCCTGCTGGGCAAGGAGTGGGGGCCTAGTTTCTAACATTATTAAATGATACCGACATTCAACAAGCATTTACCCCATCTCCCTTCAGGCCGTCCTTCTTATGTCATATCCGTCAGGTGGGTGGCCATCTGACATCACCTTCAGCCTTCATAAAAACTCAGTTTGCAGAAACCTTTGCTAATATAAAATTTGCTCTATTTTCAGTAAATATCATGGACATCAGTTTCTACATCCCTTATATTCCTCTTCTAACTATTTGCTTATCTGTTATACTGGATAGTTGACAATAGATTATTCTACCCTCAGTGGTCAAAGCAAGAACCAATCGGGGGCCTGGGGCATGTGTGCATATATAAAACCATCCCTGGTACTGAGCTGTGTGATTCTGTGACTTCTCAGTTCATATATTTGTTTTATACTTGTTATTATAGCTATATGCTTTCTTGGCATGCCAATTTTTATGATACTGCCAATAAACAGATTGCTTTTATTGTGTTCTTCTACATTATTTATTTTTTAAAATGTCACACCTGATGTGTAGATCAAAGTTTACTATTGTTAGGACTGCCCCCGTACATAATGTGAAGGATTATTTTATAAAGAGTTCAATCTGAATATCCCAAACAGAATAAATGAAAAAAGGCTCCCAAAAGACAGCCTCTAATTTTCAAAAACATTTCCGTAGCTTTTCAGATGTTTTTTAAAAAGGCAGAATTAGTCCTGAGGAACATAAAAATGATGTGCTCATATGACACACAATAGTGTTGCACATAACATCAATAGTGTTATCTGGGCTTAAGGGTCAGAGTACAAATGAAAAACCAAGGTTTTGAATAAATGTCTGGGTCAGAGCTGGTTATGTCAGATACGTCAGACTGGACAGAAGTTGAATAGTCCTTAAGCAGGTAACAAGAAAACACCAGGCAGAGATGTGACAAAGTCAGGAAATAAACCAAATAGAGCCCAGACCAGCAGGACAGAATGGAGAATACAATTATTGGACTTTCAAACTGGCTAGCAGGCAAACATTGAGGTACAAAGTCAAGACCTAGAAAGATCAGAAGGAAAAGGAGACCTAGAGAATGTGAACAAAATAAATGCAATATTCCCACTAAAAGAAGGCAGAGAAATGCAGGGTTTGAGAAGATAAGTGTCCTTCAAAGCAGAGAGTAATCCCTAGCCATGATGGGCCTCCGCACTCGAAAACAGGTAACACAGCACCTGGACTAGGTATTTCAGGAACAGGGAAATTGGCAGCTCCCGGTTGGTTCCAAGGTAGCTTCAATTTTATCTCCATAGAAGAAAGCCACACCATATGATTAAAAGAAAACCTGGCCCATAAATAATTTGATAAAATAATCTACAGAAGGTAGTTCCGCCAGGTCAGGGGAATAAAAACTAAAAACCTAGGTGTGACTCTGTTCAATGTGTGGGACAAGCCAGAATGGAAGTCATACATGCAGACAAGCTGAGAGCTTTGTCCTCCGTTTTATGAGCTAAGCTGAAAACAAGGCTCTGTTCTCAAACCAGCATAGTCATTCTCTGCAGTTTCCACCCTGGATGAGGCATACTAACTTCCTGGTCACTTAAGTGCACACTGAGCTTGTTCACAAAACACCCAGTTTTAGCTGGCATTATCATTATCACAAAACTCTATCGGTAGCAGCAGAAATGCTAAGGATTAAAGCAGAGGACATTGGGGACTTTGGTCAGCAAAGGTGCCTGAGAACAGGAAATAGCACACATTCCAAGAAGGCTATATAGAGAAACTGTTGTATGATCACAGCCTGTATACTCACCCCCAGGTTGCTATTGCGCAGTGCCTGTCCTTCCTGGAGGACAAAGCCAGGACAGCAGTGATTCAGCATAAGCCATCCCCACTAACCTTGTACACAGCCTACTTAATATAGCAGGCCTAGATGTCTCAACACTAAGATTCTTTACTTCGCAGATATAATGACAAATTAAAACAGGTTTTAAACTTGGCACAATTTCTCTAGTTAGGGATTCCAATACTTAAAAGGGAGCTTTCTTTGGCTTAACAACCTATTAACTAGATAACAATGGGTGTCAATTTTTCCAAAGCTGCATTTTTGGTTTTCACTCCATTTTCATTAACATTTCATCCTAACAAAGATGAAATAAGATAAAGCACAAAAGGGATTTAGTATCACATAAAAATGGGATGTCCCTACTAATCCCCACTCCTAACTACTCATCCAACTAACAAAAGACCACAGTTGCGGGAGAGATACGATGTAAAACTATGAGGGGAAAAAAAGGGAAGCTGACAGAAAAATGTTAGCTGAAATTGGTAGGGACAGTGTTTTCAGATAGATGGAACTTTGGATATATTCTGAAGGATTGGTTAAGATTTAGAAAGGCAAATCTGTTTCACGTGTCCAAATTTATTAAGCATTTACTTAAGTTGTAGTTAGAATACTTATTATTAAGAAATTAATATCAATATCACTTCAGTTTTGTTACTCTCGGTAACTTTAAGAAATCTGTAGATTTAACTCACAACATGGACTCAATTCAAAAGATCATAGCAACAATGCAAAAGATGAAGTCCAGTTCAGCACCCTATGCTCCCAAGCTTGATTAGAACATGAAATAATTGAAATCAATCAAAACCTAGTAAAGTGTAATGATAATCCACAACACCACTTTGATCACACATAAGAGATTTTATTATGTGTCACTAAGGTACAGAAGTATCATTCCTACAATTCACAGCGAACCAAAGCAAGAGAAATAAGACCATGTTTAGGGAAGACATCTTTGTTCAGTTTTTTTGGTAATATAATTTATTTATATATATTTTACATCATGGTTCATTTTTGTGCAATGTTAAGCTTCCTCCTCCTCTCAGGTGTAGTTCCCATAGAATTCTCACCACCAATTCACCCAAGCAACATCACCACAATCCCTTGTGCTCTTTCCTCCCCTGTTCTGATCCTTCCCCTTCCCCTACCCCCACAGAATGTCTCTGATTTATAGTTGCCTGCCAATTTATTTTCCCCTCAACCCCTTATTTGGTTCCCCTATATTCCTCCTATAAGTGAAAACATCTGTTAATTTTCTTTTTCCTCTTATTTCACTTCGCATAATCCCTTCTAGCTTCATCCATGTTATTGCAAATGCCATGAGTTTAATCCTTTTTGACTGCTGAACAGTATTTCATTGTGTGTGTGTATATATACCACATCTTCTTGATCCAGTCATCTATTTTTGGGCATTTGGGTTGTTTCCATATCTTACCTATTGTAAATAGTGTTGCAATAAATGTAGGGGTGCAGGTATCCTTTTGAATTAGTGTTGTGGGTTTTTTAAAAGATTTATTTATGCAAACAAGTAGTAAGGTACAGGCCAGAGGTATGGGGGTGAGAGGATTCACTGAAGACAGAATGGGGAATAGAACAGGCAGATACACTGAAATACACTGCTGAGGGGAGCAGTGGGTGAAACAGGAGAGGTCTGCCATGACTATGTGGGCCACCTCCCTGATCGGGGATTGAATTATGCTGCAGTGGCTACGGATGGCTTCATAGTGGTGTGCCTCAACGCCCTGTGCCACCAGGAAGGCCCCTGGAATTAGTGTTTTTGTGTCCTTTGGGTAGATTCTTAGGAGTGGAATTGCCAGATCATATGGGAGTTCCGTTTTTAGTAGTCTGAGGAACCACCGCACTGCTTTCCATAGTGGTTGGACCAGTTTGCATCCCCACCAGCAGTATAGGAGAGTTCCTTTTTCTGCACATCTCCACCAACATTTGTTGTTCCTAGTTTTTAATATGTGTCATTCTCACTGGTATAAGGTGGTATATCATTGTAGTTTTGATTTGATTTCCATTCCCCTGATTATACAGGATGTTGAACATTTTTTCATATACCTGTTGGACATTTGCATTTCCTCTTTGGAGAAATATCTTTTTAGCTCTTCTGCCCATTTTTTTACTGGATTGTTTGCTTTGTTTTTGTTGAGTCTTATGAATTCTTTGTAGATCTTTGTCATCAGTCCCTTATGTATGGAGTGCAAAAATTTTCTCCTTATCAGTAAGGTGTGTGTCTCGCTCTCTCTCTTTTTTTTTTTGCTAATGTCTCTTTTGCTGTACAGAAGCTTTTTTAATTTGGTGTAATCCCAGCTGTGTATCTTTTCCTTCACTTTCTTTGCTTTGGGGGATGACTCTTAAAAGATGTTACTGGGATGTATACCATGGGAAAATTGAACCACCACATGCAAAAGAATAAAATTAGATTACTAGCTCACACCATGCATAAAAATCAACTCAAAATGGATTATAGAATTGAACATAAAACCTCCACCATAAAAAATATAGAATATAGAGGCGACATCTTTGTAAACAACTTATAAATCATTTATTCTGGCCAAGAGGATTAGAGTTGGTTCTATTATTTCTAACCACGATGACTACAGACAGCTTAAAGGAGCTTAAATGAGAAAGCTGAGGCAAGATGTCATCAAGGGATCTTCTGACAATCTTCCTAACATTTTACTGATAACTACCAGTCATCCTCTTGTAGCTCTCCTTTTCCACAGAGAGGTCAACAGAGAGAAGATGTGGAAGTGAGGCAGGAGAATTTGTGGAATTCATACAGTGCAACAAAATGAAGACTATTTCTCCAAATTCCCAGTTTCTCCAATTTCTAGACCACAATACAGTCTTAAAGAAAGGGTACACTTAGGAAGTCTACTAGTCAATGAACTGCTCTCATGTCCTGCAAATGTTTCTTATTGGGTAGTGCCTAAACCCACTTCAGAGATCTATCACACCTGCTAATCAAATGAGGGAGACTTTGCCTCCAAAGCAGAGACATCTGGTGATATCTGGAGATGTTTCTGTTACAACTGGGGAGAGTAGGAGGGCATATGGAGTGGGCTTAAATGGCATCAAATGGCTAGACGTCAAGGATGCTACCAATAACATCTATAATATGCAGAACAGTACCCTACACAAAAAGCTATCCAGCCCTATATGTCAATAGTGTCAAAGTTCAAAAACCTTAATCTATCATATATATATGCCATAAATATATATATATATAAACTCCTAACTCATAAATGTGAACAATGGCTGTGACAAACAGGTGGTTACTTTATAAGAACTGAACGTATACCCTATTAAGAAATCACAGAATGTTTACAATATATAATATAAATAGGTACATTTCAGTGTTTTTAAGGATTGTAGGCATTTCTAAACATCTCATGGAGATGTATTCAACAGAATTTTCTTATCCTTCAAGACTAGTATTTAACCATGGAGGATAGGTAACCTACATATATAGAACATTTAGAGAAAACTCCACTTTAAAAAAGCAGAATATCCTTTTTTCTCAAGTACCCACAGAAGATCAAGCTACATCATATTTTAGGTCATAAAACAATTCTCAGCAAATTTAAAGGTAACTAAATCAAACTATGTTCCCTGATTATAATGATCTTAAATGGAACTAAATTTTAAATCAGTAACAGAAAGATCTATGGGAAAATTCTTAAATTTTTGGAAACCAAACAAAACCACTTCTAAAACACATGCCAAAAGCAAAATCAAGTGTGAAATTAAAAGCATTTTGAAATAAAGTAAATGAAAATGCCACTGAATTCTCAACAGGCTACTTCAGTCTTTGGATTACATTACTCTATATTTCATCTACAAAAACACTGGGATAGTGTAACAGTCAAGATGGGTGGTGGTAAAAATGAGGGGATGTGGGGGAAGTCGGTCCTACCAGACATTAAAATTTAAAAGCATAATACACCCTATATGAAAAATTACAAAATGGTATTAATAAAAATTAAGACATACAGAAATATACAAAGGCCTCAAAAGCATTTAAGAATTTAATATTTATTAGAATTATTCAATAAAAATATTGGAATTGCTAACTAGTTACTGGGAGGAAAAAATTCAAACCAATTCCCTCTATAACCCAAATACCAAAAGAAATTCTAGATTGACTAATTAGGGGTCATAAATGCAAATGTCATAAGGATCATGTAGGGAAAACAAAATGTTCAAAGCTAAATATGTGAGGTAAAAGACAACTGGGAGTTGTATGGATTGAGTTGTCCTCAAATAGAGGACATGTATCTTCTCTAAAAGGCATTTAAATTCCAACTTTTAGAAACATTATAATGGGGGGGGGGACAAACAAAAACCATCCTTCTAGAAAGTGGAATGCAGCCCAGTAGAGAAAAATGTTTGCAGATTCTAATTTAAGTAAAAAAAAACTACTAAAAGAAAATTAAAGGAATACTATAACCTTGAAGTAGGAAAGATTTTAACATGAAAGAAGTAACCAAAATTTTACTGACTTAGCCTCCTTTAAATTTGAAATCTGTATGGCAAACAAACCCCATAAGAAAGTTGAAGACAACTTTAAGGTAAAAGTTTAAAGAAAAAAACTAACATAAGAAAGCTACACAAAAATCAAAATAGTCCTATCATGAGATTCACTCATCTGGGTTCTGAGAGACTCATTTAACACTTCTTCAAATTATGAGACATTTCTTCTCATTCGTGAGAACTGATTGGAATTTTGTTCACTCCAGGAACAGGTGTCTTCAGATGAGGACAATTATGCTTCTGCACTGAATAATCAGCGTGTTAAGTTCTTCTCATAAAGAACCAATTGTTTGCCAGTTTATAAAACATAGTAATTCCATGCATCATATTCCCTAAAACGTATTTTCTCTTTGACGTCTTCATTTTTTTCTGTTTTACTTTTTTTTTTATTAAATATTAAAAGAATTACAACATTAAACACTGGCAGAAACAGACTGGAGTGAATACTTAAATATAGTGGCAGAAGTGTAATTTGACAACATGCATCTGAAACCTTTAGAAAGTATGTAACAGTGTGGTCCCCAGGAAAGGGGGAAGTTCCAGAATCCTGGTTATGCCCTAAGTGGGTGGAGCTAAGCAGAAAAAGAAAATTCTGCTGAGAGGAGGACAGAAAGAAGGAAGGAAGAAGGAAGCAGGATGGAGAGCAGCAAGGAAACCTGGAGGAGGCATGTGGAGCAAAGGGACATGTAAAGAAACTGCGCTTGCTTTTTAGTCTTGGATTGGTTAAAACAGATGTGGGTGAGAGACCCGTGGGGAGGTTAACAATGGCAGCTTTCTTTTTTTTTTTTTAAATCACCACCGAAAGTATATTTCATAAACTGGGATAACCATAGGAACAATCAATCTGTCTATACCAAACATTTTGTGACCCCAGTGAAAGTCCAGGAAGTTCATCTGTGCAGGAGGGAGGCAGAAGCAGAGCTGGACCCTGTTGCTGGGCTCTCTTAAGAGTCTGGTCATTTCCAAGTTCAAGTTCTAGCCTTGACATCTTCGGGCTCTTCCTCATTTAATGACAGTAGCTATTCACAGTCATAGCTCATCACCACACAATTTCTATTTTTTTTTGTTTTGTTTTTTTCATTTTTTTTTTATTAAAATATTTTAAAATTTACATATACTTGCCAACAATGGCAGCTTTCATCTTAATTTTAATTTTGCTCTTTTCCTCCCAGATTTGTCTAACTCTTTCTCTTTTCTATAGGTCTCTACTAATAGGTCCTTTAAACATGTGGCAGACTTTTGGGGCCTTGCTTTGAGCCAATCCTATTTGGCTGGACTTTCACCCTCAAGGAGATGGGTAACTCTGGATGTTTAACTTAGTAACTATATTCTTTGTCCTTTCTGTATTGTTCTGCATTGTTCCAATAAAGGCCTTATATGTTTGTCTTAATGCAGCGGATGGAAGAACCCATTTAGAGAGAGCAGGTTTGGGGGCTCTGGGGTGCCCCTCTCCCTGCCTTATAACAAGTACACATCCATTTATGTGTACTTCCTGGGAAAATTCTCCTGGGACTTTATCTTGATGAAGTGTGGAGGTATGTATATTTAGGAATATGTTAACAACCAAATTGGAAAATTAAAATTCAATAATACGGAGTTTACTGCTATCTCAAAAATGTTTGAATAAAAAGTCATCATGTAACAGAGTCGTCCCAGGAAAAGGGGAAGTTCCAAAATCCTAGTTCCGCCCTAAGTGGGTAAAGCTAAAAAAAAAAAAAAAATTTCTGCAAAAAAAAAAAAAAGGAAGGAAGATGGAAAGCTGCAAGGAGACCTGGAGGAAGCACATGGAGCAGAGCCACATGTAAAAAAACTACGCTTGCTTTTTAGTCTTAAACTAGTTAAAACAAATGTGGGTGAGAGACCTGTAGGGAGGTTAACCATAACAACTTTCATCTTAATTTTAATTTTACACTTTTCCTCTCAAATTTGTCTAACTCTTTCTGACCCTTTTCTATGGGTCACTACTAAAAAATCCTTTAAACGTGTGGCAGGCTTTTGGGCCTTGCTTTAGGCAAATCCTATTTAAACTTTTACCCTCAAGGAAATGGGTAACATTAAATGCTTAACTTAGTCACTACGTTCTTTGTCCTTTCTGTACTGTACCCTAATTGTATTAAAGTTCTTTTCCATTAAAGGTCTTATATGTTGTCTTAATGCGGCAAATGACAAAACCCATTCAAAAAGGGCAGGCTTGGGAGTTCCGGGGTGCTCCTCTCCTGAAGTGCTCCTCTGCCTGCCCTATAACAATCACAATACAAATAGTCAATATTATTGAACTGAACATTTAAATGTAGTTAAGAAGATAAAATTTTACCAAAATTAAGTTTTTTTAAAAAAAAGAAAAAAAGCAGGCTTCAGGTTTTCACAAATAAATTTAGCATAAATGTGTATTACATAATATGTGTTTCCTATATTATACAGGAATACATTATATATTATACACAAGGAAAGGCTTGAAAGCTAAATACTCATATGCTATGAGTAGTTGACTCTGAGCAATATGATATGTTTTGTTTTTTTTTTTAAAGATTTATTTATTTATGCATACAAGCACTGGGGTACAGACCGGAGGCGTGGGGGGGGGGGGGGGGGAGGGTTNCATACAAGCACTGGGGTACAGACCGGAGGCGTGGGGGGGGGGGGGTGAGAGGATTCACCACAAAGAGCAGGGAGCAGAACAGGCAGATCAACAGAAGTACACTGCTGAGGGGAGCAGCAGGCACAGCAGGTGAGGTCTGCTGCGCCATATGGGTCCCCTCCCTGGCCGGTAGCAGGGATCGAACTCATGTTGCAGTGGCTGCGATTTGCTTCATAGTGCGTTGCTTAACCCACCGCGCCACCAGGGAGGCCCTGATATGGTTTTTTTTATATTTCTTCTTAAATGTGTCTGAATATTCATAATTAATGCAATTTTTTGTGAAAGTTTTCAAGCTAAGCTATTATTCACATCTTGATTTTCCAAAATTATATACTATATAATATTCCACCTTTTAAAGTTAAGTAGAGAATCATTACACATATTAATTACCTGTTCTGTACTCAACAATGATGCCAGCAGCTACCAGAGTGTGTAATGCTATTTCCCTCACTCATTAAGTAGTTCCAGACTGCAATGCTTTAATCTCTTCTGTCAACTTTTCCTCTTGTCTTTTACTCCGTGGCTCCTGTCAGTTCTCATACTGTTAAATAGGTGATGTGTCTTTCTCCATTTTCAATTTGTTGCTTTAAGTTGGAGGTAAACCAAAAATGAAAGAACTCATTAATAAAAAAGAGAAAGAATTAAAAGACTCCTAAGGTACAAGTGAGAAAGGGCTTGTGTTAGAGATTTTGCCACCCAAAAAATGTTCTGGAAAAGAGATGGGGCAGTAATGTAATTCTAAATTCAAATCCATTTTAGCAAAGCACTCAACTGCTCTCCACCATGATGCTTATACCCAGGCATTCAGGGAACTCAGATAAGGGTTACTTCAAGTAGGAATGTCCTGTAGGCTATGTGTAACTCCTAATGAGAAGAGCTCTACCTCACACCATTTTCTGACACTCAAAAGAAGACAAATTTTGAGGTATAATCAAGTTTTGTAGGGATAACCTTGAATTTATCCATCTGTTTATATAGGAATTATTTCAAAGTAAATGATTTAAAATTCACTGTTTGATATGTAACAACCTGAGAGTAGCCTGTGGTGATATCCTAGGAAGAAAGCTGTGTTTTCAGGATTAGCAGAAATGTTGACTAGATAAGTGGCACATTAGGAAGTCCACCTACTATTATATCTTACCTCATTGCTGTCTCATGAATAGAAGCCAGCTCACCCCATAAGAACACTGGTGATTTCAGAAACTGAGAAATGTTAAGAAACTGCTCTAAAAGGGGGGGGGGGGGGACAATATAAATTGTGAAATAAGAGATGGGGAAAAGAAGCTTCCTGTACCGATTATGATCCAAAGAGACAAGCTTCTTTTGTTTCAATTCGCCATCTATACTTCAACTAAAAAGCTGGAAGGTACGATAATCAAAGATCAGAAGAAGAGACATAATTATTATTAACATCTGCAAATTAGTACAGACAGTGAATCTATGGGTTTCCTAATGTTCCTGGTGTTACAAGTCAGTCAAAAAGGAAAGTCCCAGTACTCTGCCTCACCATTCTACTCTCAGCTTCTGCTTGAGCTGTATGCTAGAGATGAATTTCTATCCTGTGTAGGAGCCTGCATATTCTTACCAATCATGCAAGGTTCATTCTTCTCAAATAGTCTTCCTTGATTTTCATTTTACTTATTTTAACTTTCTATAACTTCAGCAGTTATTTATAAAAATTGGTAATTAAAATATATCACTTGTACTTTAAATTTTTTCTTCATATGATGTATAGTTCTGGACTCTAAAACATTAAAAACTTCTAAGACTCCTACACTTGCAGACCTGGCACAGCACAAGATATGTAACTGTGGCTCAGCAAACAGCTGTCTAATTAAATGGGCCTATTAGCCAGAAATAAGGTTTAGTCACAAAAAGTGATTCAACACATAGACAGTTTACTGACAGCATCTTAATGAGAAGCAAAGATAAGGAGTCAATGGGTCAAAGACAGAACTGAGTCACAAGTCAAAGATCTGATGAACACTTGTGGTTGGAGAGATATTTGGGCCTAGGTTAACCAGGTAGCTAGAGGTTACAGGTTACAGTCAATCACTATACTCAAGTGTGTGACTAAAGTTCAATTAACATAAGTAGAGACAAAACTCAAAGACCATGGCAGTGGTTAAAAAAAAAGTGTGGCTGATCTGTCTAATATACCAATGTCTCATTTTAGTGCCAAGGGAAGCAAAAGTCTGCATTCACTCAGAGTATTTTTACTTGGTGCCTCAAAAGATCTGATGCATACTACAATTAATGAAAGTTTGGTAAGGAACAGGGTATTTATATAGCCTCAAAGTATTAGCCCATAAACTATTTAAGTAACTTTACCATGGAGAAGCCATGCCATTTAACTATATGCCACTTAACCACGTGATTAAAGTTAATCACCAATGACAGGACAAACAGATAGCATTTGCCTCTTGAAATGATGCACTAGAAAGGCTGCAGCATCACACAGCAAACAGATAATCTAACTGTATCTAAGCACAGGAAATATCAAACTCACCCCAATTAAAGTACAAAAGGAAATTGGCCAGAAATCTTTAAAAAAACATCCAGGTCATGAATCACAAAGCAAGATAAAGAAACTGTCCACGTTAAATGAGATGTAAGAGGCATGACAGCTAAATGCGCTCCACCAAACATCCATCCACCTGGGGAATTAAATAGTTAGATTAAATTAAGGGTATTCTATTCAAATTCCCTGATTTTGACAATTATATAAACGACTACAGTTTAAGGAAATACAATGAAGTACTTAGGGATAAAAGGTCACTGTCAAATAGTTCAGAAGAAATATGGTATATAGATAGCATGAAAAGTAAGCGTAGAAAATGTTAGCTATTGGCAATCTGAGTGTAGGGTGTATGGGAGTTTTTTGTACTGTTGTACTGTTTGTACTGTTTTTGAATTGTCTATATAATTGTGAATTACTTTGAAGTTAAAAAGTTTAACTAAATAAAAAGAAAGATGAATTAAAGATCAGACCTTCTGACCATGGAGATTCAGAGTTCCAAAACTGGCTTTCTTCTTTGATGTGGGCTGCAGTGATGAGTTGGATGAAAAGTGGAGTTTGAAGCTATGCAGACTGTATTCTAATAACTGTGTATTGCACAGACTAATTCACAACAGGTAACCATTGTTATTATTTCAAAATTTTTAAGACACAAAAATATGAACGCCTTTCACATTTATTTTAATGGGAAAAAAGTATAACACTAAAAGAAAACTCTAACATTTGATATAGAAAAAAAGAAAACTGCAGATGAGCCCGTTTATGAATAAAGAAAGAGGAAAAACTCAAAATACTAGCAAAGTGAATCTGGTAGTATAGTAAAAGAAATAGATCATGGCAAAATCATATTTGTTCAGAAAGGTAAGGATGGATGGACAGAAGGGAGAAAGAGATGGAGTGAGAGAGGGAGAAAGGAAGGAAAGAGGGAAGGAAGAAAGAAAGGGAGGGAAGAAGGGAGGGAATCAAGAATCCATTAAAATCATTCATCTGTTATGAAGTCAAAAAAGAAAAAGAATTCAATAAAGATACATTTTCAATATTTGAACATCTTTTCCTGGTTTTTAAATATTTCTTGTGGAATTGGCTTACTTTTCTGATTATGAAAGTAATTATGATTACTATGCAACGCTCAAGCAATACAAAAGTGGTAAAAACAGAGTAGAAGTTTCCTCAATCGTCCATGACAATGTAGAGCCCAATTTGTGAAAGCCTGTTACTAGGTAAGCAGATAGCAAACCAGTGAGCAAGAAAAAGAGAGGAGAGAGAAAACCCCATTCTAAGAAAGTAATGGAGTTTTTGTTGTTGATTTTTAAGATTTATTTATTTATGCATACAAGAGCTGAGGTACAGGTCAGAGTCCAGGGAAGTGAGAGGATTCACCAGAGACAGAGTGGGGAGCAGAAGAGGCAGATTGACTGAAATACACTGCTGAGGGGAGCAGTGAGGGAGGCAGGAGAGGTCTGCTGTGCCATGTGGGTATCCTCCCTAGCTGGGGCTCGAACTCAAGCTGCTGTGCCATGGATGCTTCACAGTGCAGCACTCAACCCACTGAGCCACCAGGGAGGCCCAAGTAATGGAGTTTTTGAGAAGGAAATCTACCCCCACCAATTACTGTATTAGAACTGAGGGCTCTCAAGAGGTATAAAGTGGAGTCCAAAGTAAAATCTCTCTTTCCATTATTCCTCCCTTTCTGTCTACCCAATCACCAACCAGAAGGTAGCTAATCTACCTGAGTTACTTCAAAGAAATTCTCATCCCATATATATCCTCACCATGCAAATACTATCCATCTCCAGCTATCATGTTCTGTGTAGAGGATTTTTTAAATAAATAAATAAATTATGAGGGGGAATTTTGGTATAAATTTAAGGTATGGTCAGATTAAAAGAACTGAAATCTTATAAGAAATCTTAGAAGAACTAAAGTTAGAAACTCATCATCACCCTCATCCACACAGTATAAAAACACATTATTCAGAGGACACTTGTGCTTAAATTCTTTGGTGGCACAGAGTTTGGCAGTTTTTCAGATTCAGGAAAAATCAACAACAACAAAAAAACCCACAGAATTCAGAAAACAGACAGGAGCATTCAAGTAATAAGAGAAGAGGGAGGAGGCAGAGAAGTGGAAACTTCATTCATTAATGCTATTTTCTACCTGTGGCCAGAAAATAAGGCATTTCCAATAATAAAGGGCACAGGCACAGAACCTAACAGGAAGCATATTCTCTTCCAATTCCAAATAACTTTGCCCTGCAAAAGATCTTTCTAAATTCAGGGAAGTTAGAGTCTGATCTCATCCCTTCAGAACAACCAGAGCTCAAGGTTACAGTAACCTGATTCCCCAGTATTAATTTGACCAACTTCATAAAAACAAAAGCTCCCTTTGATGCACATCAGTACTTGGCCATCTCACAGAGAATCAGATATTCAAAAATTAATCAGGCTGGAAGGCACTCTTCAACGTCAAGCAGCTCTACACATGGGATGGTGCTCTGGGCAGACTGAGACTGAATGCTGATCTTTTGTTGTCATGAACGTCTATAATTTTTATTATATTTCAGTGATATATATCCTATTTCTTCTCCTAGTTATATCTATAATAATTCTGGTTGATCGGCTTTGCTGTAGCAGAACAACCAAGCTTCCATCTGGCTTCACTACTTTCTTGGTTCGTCCATTCTACAAATGTTCATCTCCTACAAAGGCTCTCCCTCTCCAAATTCAGTTTGTTAATTCAGCCTCTTTTCTTCTTGCCCTTCCACTGTCTCCATGGATAAAACTAACATACTAGCAAAGTTCCAGCCACCACTGCTATTCTGAAGTAAATACTAACAGGAATGGGATTTCACTAGATGAGGAAAGAAGAGATGAATGTTGCAGGTCGAAGCACATACATAAAACATGCTAGGAATGGAAGACTGAGGAAGTAGCAAGTCATCCAGTGTGGATACAGTACAAGGTACAATACATCTCCACCTCTAGGTTCTGCTTCTCCCACGTTCCACATACCAACTGCACACTGCCCTCTCCATATAGGGTCCTTCAGATACTTCAAACCTAACAGGAGCAGGTGAATGTCAGGAAGTAAACACAGAAAAGTAGAGGGTTGTATGTGGGAGGGTGGAGGAGGAGTGGCCATGGAGGACACAGGAGGGACTTTAATTCTCTATCCTTTTCCACCTGTCTTTTCCATGATTATTTAGCTACTCTGTCCCACTCCTACCAGCCCCTCAAAAATAACACAGAGTAAAATATCTTTTTCGCATACAGGTAACTACTATTTGCTAGTAAGATGCAAAAGCAATTGGACACGACCCTCAAAAAGATAAGAATGTATCAACAATGCCTTCTAGTCTTATACTAAATAAATCCATTTCTATATTCAGTAATACCTTTTTAAAAATTTAACTTTTCCTTGAATACTAAGAGTACACCTAAGAAACTATCTTTTCTTCACCCTAATCAACCAGGCTAGTGGTTAGGATCAAGAGAATGGTTTGAGCAGAGACTAGCCATTTGCTGTTAAGTGGTCATGTATTCTACAGAAGTAGTGGGGAGAGTCTGTTAATTTTATCAGGTAGAAATGGTAAAGAGAACTTCAATTTTACCTGACACCTGAGTAATATGGTATTAGAAGGACAGGTGTCTCCTGCCCCGTTTCCTTTAAAATAACATAAAAAAAAAAAAAAAAACAGAAAAGAAAAAGTCTGTATCTGAGTCAGAAGTCAGTAAGGGTGTCACCCCACCTGCCCAAAACTCCGAGGAAGTTCTAGTAGATGTAGTCAGGATGGAGAAGAACCCAAGAAGGCCTTCTCAGCTTTCTATGGAAAAACATGTTCTGGCAATAAATGCAAGCAGAACACACAAGAAGATGAGGATAACACATACAGAACATAGGTCAGGGCCATCCACCAAGGGGCCTCCTTCAGAGCCTGACCCTCAGATCAGGGCAGATATTATCCTACCCAACCTCACTCCCAGCTACTGTGCATGATAGAGGGAATGGCATTAAAGGGCTGTGATATGGCTGTGAGTCCAAGTGTAAATTCAGTCATCCTACAATTTCCCCTTGCATGTTCACTTCCACATGAAGATGTTTGACAGAAAAAGTTAGTTAAGTCTGGAAAAACTATGTTCAGAATAAGACTTAAGGAGTCAATGTAACTGATACTCAAGAAAGCTGGTATTAAAAAAGGAATTTCTATATAATAATAATAATAAAACAAGAAACAAAATGAAAAATGGGAAAGGGCAACAACAGAAGCACATTAAAAAATAAATAAATACTAAAAAGGAATTTCTAAACCAGCAAAGACCGAATGGAAATATAAACATTAAATGCTCTTAAACAGTTCCAAGAAAAGGAACACCAAATTGCCGGCTACAGAAAATCAAATTAGTAAGGTAAAATAAACTCTTCAAGAGTTCAGAGAAGTTAAAGAAGATAAAAATAAGGTAGGGTAATCCTTATTTTAGCAATACAGGACAGAGATAGAGCACAAGTTAAAATGTGGGTTTAAAAACAACAAAAAGTTTAGAAACAATAAACATATACAACAAAGTTACAGGGTACAAAATCAAAATACAAAAAAAATTTGCATTTCTATCCACTAATAATGAACAATCCAAAAAGGATATTAAGAAAATAATCATACTTAGAATATTATCAAAAAGAACAAACTACTTAGCAATAAATTAAACCAAGCAACACTTACACACAAAACTACAAAATAATTTTGAAAGAAATCATAGGACACACAAATAAATGTAAAGGCATCCTATATGAATTGAAAAGTTTAATATTAAGATGTCAATACGACCCAAAGCAATCTACAGATTCAATGCAATCCTTATCAAAATCCCAATAAAAGAAAAGACCATCCTAAAATCACCTGATATTCAGACCCTGAACAGCCAAAACAACCTCAAAAAAGAATGAAGTTGGAGGTATCATATTTTCTGATTTCAAATTTACTACTAAGCTATGGTCAAAACAATGTGGTACTAGTATAAAGACATACGTATAGACCAATGGGACAAACTACAGAACCCAGAAATAAGACCTCCCATATGCTGGCAAATAATTTTTTTAAGAGTGGTATCAACCCCACTCAAGTGAGAAAGTACAGTTTTTTTCAACAAATGATGATGGGAAAATTTGTATCCACATGAAAAAAAAAACTGAAAGCTTTACAAAATATACAAAAGTTAACTGAAACATCTAAACATTAATATGAGTTAAAACTATAAAACCCCTAGAAGAGATCTTAGGGTAAATTCTTTGTGACATTGTATTTTGTAATGATTTATTAGACAAGACACCAGACACAAAAGGAAAACTTAGCAAATGAGAATATATCAAAATCAAAGACTAGTGTTAAATGATACTCTCAATGAAAAGGCAAGCCACAGAATGAGAAGAAATCTATAAATCAATATAAGGGGCCAATATCCAGAATATAAAAGAACTCCTACAATGGACAATAAAAATAACAAGCAACCCCAATAACTCAACAATAAAAAAAAAAAAAAACATTAAAAAATGGGGAAAACTTAGACATTTCTCCACAGGAGATATTCAAATTGCTAATACTCACAAGACAAGATGCTCAAAATCACTCCTCATTAAGGAAATGCAAGTCAAAACCAGTAAGACATACTCCTTCACACCCTCATAAGATGTATATTATTAAAAATTAATAATAAGAAACAGAAAATGAATTTTGGCAAGGATGTAGAGAAACTATTAACCCAGTGCATTGTTTGTGGTAATGTGCATAATTCAGCTGCTGTGGAAAAGATTATGGAGAGTACTCAAAAAATTAAACACAGGATTAGCAGATGATCAAGCAATTCCAAAAGAAATGCAAGCAGGAACTTGAAAGAATATTTGTACCCATGTTCATAGGCAGCATTATACACAACAGTCAAAAGACAGAAGCACACCAAGTGTCTGTAAAACAGTAGACTGGATAAACAAAAATGTGATACACACACATGCACACACACAGTGAAATACCATCCTTAGAAAAGGAACTCTTTAATACATGCTACAATATGGACAATGCTGAAGACATTATGCTAAGTGAAATAAGCCAGTCACAAAAGGACAAATACTATGTGGCTTCATTTATATGAAGTACTTAGTCAAATTCCGAGCTAGAAAGTAGGAAGTGTTACCAGGGGCTCAGGAGGGAAAAGGAAGCCAGTATTTAATGAGTATAGAGTTTCTGTTGGAGAAAATGAAAAAGTTCCGGAGATGGATGGTAGTGATAGCTGCAAAACAATGTGAACGTACTTAATATCACAGAAACGTTCACTTAAAAAGATGGTAAACTTTTACATTACATATTTTTTGCCACAATATGAAGGAAAAGCTTTGAACTTAGTGTGAGGAGTCCCTTTACCTACTATATTAAATGACTTTGTGGACTCCAGCAAGTTGCTTAACCTCTCTGATATAAAGTGAGTTAATAACAGTATCTATTTCATAGAGTGCAAGTAAAGCACTGAGCACACAAGCACTAAAAGTTGGCTTATTATGATGATGATGATGAAGATAACTACGAGGCTAGCATACAGAAATGAACTATAAAAGTACTTGTGAATCGGGGGTCTCCCTGGTGGTGCAGTGGGTTAAGCAACGCACTAAGAAGCAAACTGCAGCCACTAAGCAAGAGTTCGATCCCTGCCCCCAGCCAGGGGGGTGACCCACATGACACAGCAGACCTCTCCTGCCTCCCCCACTGCTCCCCTCAGCAGTGTATTTCAGTCAGTCTGCCTGTTCTGCTCCCCACTCTGTCTCTGGTGAATCCTCTCACCTCCCTGGACTCAGTTCTTGTATGCATAAATAAATAAATCTTTAAAAAAACAAAAGTACTTGTGAATTCATATCTAGAGAAGGATGCTTTCAAATTTGTTTGGCTTTCATTGATAAAGATCCTTTTTATTATGTCCCAAATGGCCATTGGCCCCTTCACTATCCAGCTTTTCTAGGACTGAACTACGTACTGTGTAATTTTTATCCAACAGATCTCAATGTTGCCTAAGGAAGTAGGCCATTCCTTAGAAAAATTAAGAACTGATACACTCATACCGAGGTGGAAGGAAGATAAAACATGTTTATAAAAGCAACTGTGAAGATCTCCAAGCTAGTCAGGGACTTCAGAGGCTTTTATCTCTACTCTACCCATAATGTCAACTTTATAAGATTTGTCAATGTTTTTATAACAAAATAATTTCACAATATATGATAGTCTGGGCTGTTGATCTGGGGGAGAGTAGGCTACTCCAGTGAAAAGGATAGCTTGAGGTCTCAGGAGACCAATCCCCTTCCTACCTCTTGTCAAGGAAGCTGAGATGCAAGCATTTGAGGGCATGTGCTTCTTGCAGTCCCAACAGTTCCTAGAGTGACCCTGCAAATCATGTGGCCAAAGATCAAGAATTTAGGGAGGGCAAAGGTCACTTTAAGGTACCAGTGCCATCAACTGCTGAGTGAGCTCACAAGACAAGTAACAAAAACTTACTTAACATTAACATTACTAAAATATTTCTGCTCTAGTTACTGTCCATGACTGGGAAGGAAAAACACCAGAGAGCAAAGCACAGAAAAAAACAGGTTGAAAATATCTGTCAAGAAAGAGAAAAAAGAAAAGGAAAGGCTCGTGGAAGACAGAAGTGGGTCACAGAGAGACAGATTCAAGATGTAAGGTGAGGTCTAGTAAAATCTCTCTCAGTCTGGTCATGTAGGAGAAATATTGCTGGACAATGGACTGGAGATGCCTCCCCAGTCACAGAGTTTAGCCTAAGTGCAATTAACATAGCAATGCAGGTGCAGTTAGCAAGTCAGATTCATGGCCCAATCTCAGCTCTCCTACACAAAGCTGCAGATAACAGGTCAGGCTGGTCTGTGTCCTTGGAAAATTACCTCCCTACAAAACTCTCCCCTTCCTCTAGGAACTAGCTTTCAAACATATGGTTTGTATGTTGCTGCTTTTTTTTAACCCATGTAGCAATGTAGAAATAGTAAAGTATAAAAGAAATATAAAAGTATAAAATATAAAGTATAAAAGAAACCCTTTGTTGGGGCCCAAATTTTCAGAGAAAGGTTGTGTCTGGGTTCACAGGCATATGAATCTAGAATAAAGTGTCTGGTCTCCAGAAATCCTTGAGTACCGCCTGGTTTATCCTCCTATAGCCTGGGTTACAGGCCAGAGTAATTTCCGTAACAGTCAGAGCCCTTCTCCTATGGAGTTGGCATTTCAAGTAAACAGTTTCCAGAAAAGGTGACAGCAAAATTGCAGGTGCTCAAGTGAAGGTTTTAGTCATGACATTCTCTACAGCACCTTGTACCCTCTCCCAATGAGGGAAAAAAAAAATACATTTCTGTAAGATGAATGGTGGTCCATGTCCAGTACTATAAATGTGCTCTTATTTAGAGAAAGGATCTTTGTAGAGATGATGAAGTTAAGGATCTCAAGATGAAATCATCATAGATTATCCTGGTAGGTCCTATTGTTACGGGGCAGGGAGAGGAGCACCCCAGAACCCCCAAACCTGCCCTCTGAGTGGGTTTTGCCATCTACCGCATTAAGATAAACATATAAAACCCTTAATGGAAAGGAACTTTAATACAATTAGGGTACAATACAGAAAGGATAAAGAATATAGTTACTAAGTTAAGTATCCATCCGCTGCATTAAGACAAACATATAAGGCCTTTATTGGAACAATGCAGAACAATACAGAAAGGACAAAGAATATAGTTACTAAGTTAAACATCCAGAGTTACCCATCTCCTTGAGGGTGAAAGTCCAGCCAAATAGGATTGGCTCAAAGCAAGGCCCCAAAAGTCTGCCACATGTTTAAAGGACCTATTAGTAGAGACCTATAGAAAAGAGAAAGAGTTAGACAAATCTGGGAGGAAAAGAGCAAAATTAAAATTAAGATGAAAGCTGCCATTGTTAACCTCCCCACGGGTCTCTCACCCACATCTGTTTTAACCAATCCAAGACTAAAAAGCAAGCGCAGTTTCTTTACATGTCCCTTTGCTCCACATGCCTCCTCCAGGTTTCCTTGCTGCTCTCCATCCTGCTTCCTTCTTCCTTCCTTCTTTCTGTCCTCCTCTCAGCAGAATTTTCTTTTTCTGCTTAGCTCCACCCACTTAGGGCAGAACCAGGATTCTGGAACTTCCCCCTTTCCTGGGGACCCTGTTACACTATCAATAACAAATGACCTTTTGTTCAGGACACTCCAAGGAGAAACACAAAGAGAAAAGGAGAAGCTCATGTAAAGACTGGACAGATGTTGGAGTAAAGCAGACAAAAGCCAAACTCCTAGAGCTGCTAAAAGCTAGAAGAGAAAAAGACAGATTCTCTCTAGAGTCTTCAAAGGCAGAGGAACCTTATCAAAAGCGTGACTTCAGGCTTCTGGCCTCCAGATCTACGAGAAGATAAATCTCTGTTGTAAACCAACAACAGAGTGTGTGGTCACTTGTCAGTCCTAAGAATAATAAGACCCTGACCTTGGGAGAAAAAAAATTTACTCTAATTCTCCACAGGTATTATCAACAATCTTTCTACCAGGGCATCTTCACTTATATAGTCTACCCAGGGAAACTCCTTATTACTGGTATTTGTGCTTTCTAAGTAGAGTTGGACCTCAGCTAAGCCCAGGTCTCAGGCACTTCATGGAGATAGGGGCTCTGCAGGCCAGAATAGTTCATTCCTGCCAGGCATCTAATCCACTTCATCTCATTAGGGCTCTGAAACTTACAGGAGACACAGATGGGTGACAGATTATATGTTATTAACTTTTAATTAAATCTTAAGGAAATATGATTGTCTCCTCTGCTTGGGTCAAAATATAAAGTCAAACTACAATGGAAGATGTTTTAAGAACCATCCTGGGGAGTTTCTAAAGGAACCTGAAACATGGATTTCCCCAGTGAACTACAAGGCAGGGACAAACACCACAGCACCAGTTCTCCCTCCTCCTTATACCTGGGTGTTATATTTCTCTTCATTTATTAATTTTCCACTGTGTCTTTTATATTATAAATTTGCCCTTAGATGAAAGGAACCACAAATGAAAAAAAAAAAAGGCAAAAAACTACAACAGTCAACCCTGCCATAAGAATTCCACCTCCAGTACTTTCTGTTAAATCATATCCCAGACTTAAGAACTTAGTGGTGGGGTTTCAATAATGACTGCCTCCTAAGGGGTCTATTCCTGCTCATCATAATTTACACAGTGCTTTTAATAGTACCCTCATTAGTAGTGATGTAAAAGAGATTTGTTGAACAAGCAGTCTATCAAAAGGCCAAGTATTAAAATAATATTTATGTCCATTTCACAACATGCGAAAGAAATTATAACCATATCAAATATTACTTCATACCTACTAGAGTGTCTATTATCAAAAAACAACAACTGTTGGCAAGAATGTGGAGAAAATGGAAGCCTCATACCTTATTGATAGGAATGTAAAATGGTTCAGTCACTGTGAATAACATTTTGGCAGTTCCTCAAAGAGCTAAACATAGAATTTTCATATGATCCGGCAATACCACTCTTGGGTAAAGAGTGAGAAAGAACTTTGTTTTTCTCACTATCAAAATGGCCATTCTACCAAAAGCAATTTACAGATTCAGTGCCATTCCAATAAAAAAATCTCAATGGTATTCTTCAAAGAAACAGAAAAAACATTGCTGAAATTCATAAGAAATCACAAAAAAAACCCCTCAAATAGCCAAAGTTCTTCTGACTAAAAAGAGGGAAGAATGAAGGCATTACACGCTCAGACTTTAAACTATACTGCAAAGCCATAATAATTAAAACAGCATGGTACTAGAACAAAAACAGACACACACACACCAATGGAATCAAACTGAAAACCCAAAAATAAAGTCACAATTGTATGATCAACTAATTTATGATAAAGGGGCAAAGAATATACACTGGAACAAAGCAAGTCTCTTCAACAAATGGTGCTGGGGAAACTGGACCATCACATGTGAAAGAATGAAACTATATTACTACCTCCCACCATACATAAAAACCAACTCAAAATGGTTAAAAGAAACCTGAGATAATCTTTGAGGATACTTCCCCAGAAGCAAATAAAGTGAAGGGAAAGATAAACATCTGGGACTACATCATACTAAAAAGCTTCTTTACAGAAAAAGAGACAATAATCAAAACTAAGAGACAACTCACAGGTTAAGAGAAAATATTTGTACTCCATATAACCATAAGGGACTGATATAAAAGATCTACAAAGAACCTATACAACTCAACAAAAACAAAGCAAACAACCCAACCAAAAATGGGCAGAAGAAATAAAAAGACTTCTCCAAAGTCTTTTGCAATGGCCAACAAGTACATGAAAAATTGTTCAACATTTTTTCAAATCAAAACCACAATTAGATAACACCTACATCTGTGAGAATGGTCCAACCTAAAAAAAAATCAGCAACAACAAATGATTGTGAGAATATGGTGAAAAAGGAACCTTCTTACACTTCTGGTGGGAATGCCAATGGTTCGACCATTATAGAAAGCTGTGTGGAGATTCTCATATTACTAAAAATGGATCTACAATATGACCCACGGTTTCCATTCCTAGGGATCTACTCAAAGGACACAAAAACATTAATTCAAAAGGATACCTGCACCCCTACATTTATTGCAGCACTATTTACAATAGCTAAGATAGGGAAACAACCTTAATGCCCAAAAATAGATGACTGGATATATACACACTATGAAATACTATTCAACAATCAAAAAAGGCAAATGCATGCCTTTCACAGCAACATGGAGCAAGAAGGAATTATGCTCAATGAAGTCAGAAGGAAATAGAAAAATACCAGATAGTTTCACTTAAAGGAGGAATATAGGGAAACTAAACAAATGGTAGGGCAAAAAGACAAAATTTGCAGGCAACTTATAGATCTGAGGCATACAATCGGCGAGGGGGAGGGAGAGGGCTCAAAACAGGAGGGAAGAGCACAGGCACTATGTTGACAGTTCATGGGAGACTTACGGGGACTACACCTGAGAGGAGAAATCAAATATTTTATAAAAATGAACAACAATGTAAGAAAATTTAAAAGTTTAATTAAAAACAGAATTTTGGGGGCCTCCCTGGTGGCACAGTGGGTTAAGCAGCACACTATGAAGCAAACCGCAGCGACGAGTTCCATCCCTGCAGCCGGCCAGGGAGGGGACCCACATGGTGCAGCAGATCTCTCCTGCCTCGCCCACTGCTGCCCTCTGCAATGTGTTGCAGTCAGTCTGCCTGTTCTGCTCCCCATTCTGTCTGGTGGGTCTTCTCACCTCCCCGACTGTGGCCTGTACCCCAGCTCTTGTATGCATAAATAAATAAATCTTTAAAAAAAAAAAGAATTTTGTTTTTTAAACAAAACATGACACATAGCTGCATTATTCATAATAGCCAATGGTGGAAATAATCCAAATATCCATCAATGAATGAATGGATAAATAAACTCTGGCACTATCTATATAAAGGAATATTATTCAACCATGAAATGGGACAGAGTACTAATGGTCCATACTAATATGCTACAACATTAATGAACCTTAAAAATATGCTAAGGGAAGGAAGCCAGTTAAAAAACACAAGTATGTGTTATAGGATTCCATTGTATGAACTATCCAGAAGAGATAAATTCACAAATTCAAAGAAAGATTGATGGTTTAGAGGGCCTACAGAAGTAGGAAATGATGAGTAACTGCATAATGGGTATAGGTTTCCTTTTGGAGTGATGAAAATGTTTTGGAACCAGACAGAGATGGTGGTTCTGAATATTATGATGAATGTATCAACAGCAACTGAACTGTTCACTTTAAAATGATTACATCATGTGAATCTTACCCCAATGTAGAAAGAATGAAGAGAAAAAAGTGAAACAAACATAACTCTGCCATTTAACCACAGAATCCAAAGTAAAGAATCATATAAACAATTATTTTAGAAATTTAACTAATCATTAGGGCCTAAATCAGTTTCTCAACCTGAGCACTACTGATTTTATGCTGAATAATTAATACTCTTTGTCTGTGCAGTGTAGGCTATTCAACAATACCCCTGGCCGCTACCCATTTGAAGCCAATAGTGCACGCACACCCCTCACACAACCGAAGATGTCTCTAGACATTTGCAAATGTTCCTTGGCGGCACAGGAGGAATACAGGCTCCAGTCAAGAACCACTGATCTAAATGGAAAAATGGCTCTCCCAGCAATTACTAAGAATTTGTCCTATTTCAATCCCCTGTCAATCCACCAGTATGACTCATTGTTCCCTGTCAATCCCAGCTCCTTATAAGAACTTGTGGCACCTGACTATAATGCCCCTTCTTCTGTTTCCAAATCCCCCAAACCATTCACAAAAACCCCAAGTATACTACTTTCTTCCTGGTAGGTGAGAGATTACCAAGTATCTTTCACCCTGTCACCAGCACATAACTCCAAGTCTCCATCAGCACCCATGAGACAGGCTGCCCTAAAGGTACTGGTGAAGGAAAAGGCAAACTGACCAGCTTTACAAGTAGGATAGAGTCTTCATGTGCCTAGGTTCTCATTCCCTGATGACAGTAAAGAACAAAAGTTTCATCCATCAAATGTGACAAATGAAATGAATTAAAAGCTCTTATCCCTAGAAAATATAATTAAATTTTTAAGAAATTCAATTACCTCTAACTTTGGGATACACAGTCAATTCAAGCCTAGTTGTTTTAACATTAAGAAAGCTGCAAAACCTTGAGATGAGAAATGGATTCCAATCCCACCTGAGCCTCTGTAACCTTGGACATGTTATTTAACCTCTCTATCCCTGCCCTACCCCACCCCACCCCCGCCCCCAGGAATAGTCTTCTCATTAGCAAGATGTGTGTTAGGCTGTCTGAATTCTAAGCTGAATGCATTAATTCAACACCTACTTACTTTACCTACTTATTAGAAGCATAGAAAAAGATGAGTGGAAACTGATCCAATATCCTCAAGCACTCCAAGTGGGGTCAGAGATAGCTGCAGAGCAGCTTAAAAGACAGAGAGAAAACTAATTATAGCAAGATGCAACAAAACTGAAGAGGGTTGTGCCAAGAGATCTTCAGTGTATGAGACTAGAAACATGAGGAACAACTAATCATAAGTAAAAGAAGTCAACAGATTTCCCAGCAGCACACTATATCTGTGCAAGAGTTATAGTGAGGTGTGAAAGAGGCAGCATTCAATGGAGGCTTCCCTGCTAACTACTTTAGTTTTTGAATAACTGGAAAAAAGATGCAAGATACCATTTCTAACTTACAGATTAAATATCTTTGCTGACAAAGTCACATCTTCTCCTTTAACTGGAGGCTGCAAAGTCAAGTGTCAGAGAAGTGGTCCTTTATCAGTTAGCAAACCCTGAGTTAAAGGACTTCCATGAGTGCTAATCATTAGTCCAGTGTGACAAAGAAGAACCAAGAAACAACCAAGTTGACCAAGAGGGTCTGAAAGTTAAAGGTGAACAGAGATTTCCAGCTGCAAAATACAAAAGGCAATTCAAATTCACATACTAAGGATATCTCTATAGTGATCAAGTATGTTCTTTTTCTTCTGAAATACCCAAATGAAAATTAAAAAAAAAAAGAAAGTTTTACATTTGTATATAATTAAACATAAGTAAATATAGTATGTAAATATAAACATAAGGAAAATTTCATCCTTACAGTAAGAACAAACACAAAGCTATCAAATAAATGCCACAAACTATCATACAAAATAATACCTTAGCTTCACAATGTGGCCAAAAGACATACTGTCCAATTGCTGTGGCCTGCTCCTGTGTGCTTGACAACATCACTTGCGTCACCACCCTCTGATGCCAGATTTTCCTATGCCTCAAGTACCTCAGGGCAGGATGTCAGCATTTTCCTTGCTCTCCTAAGATAATTCCAGATTGTACTCCTTCCACCCTCATGTAAAAATTCCTGACCCTCCAAGCTCCTGCCACCTGGTTGTTGTGGCTGTTATTCTGCTTTTTCTTTGCACCTTTGCCCTCCTACTCATTTGGGGACCTTTATTGAAGACTCTGGCGTCCCAGTTTCCTCTCCACAACTCCTGCCATTATCATGGGTAGTTTTCAAAAATACTTCGACCTCTAAATTACTTCACTACAATGACGACCTTTGGTACTTTTAGCTACCTACATCATACATAGTCACGCCCTAAACCTTGTCAACACAAATCTTAAATGTCAATCATTCACTTCCTGACACACCTTCCAGGAGTCTCTCTCTTCTATCTTCACACTGGCCTGATGTGTTCTTCAAACTCATCTGTCATCCCCACTCTCCCTCTTTCCATTTCTCTCCCAATCAACTTGCTCCCTAGATGGTCTTCTCTCCCCATTCTGGCCCCAAGGTCAACTTCTTTGATTTCTTTGAACCTCTGGTCTCTCACCACATCTACCCACCCCTTGATCAATGCTAAATCCATACCCTCCTCTCCTAACTCCATACTCCGGAAGAAATCACACAGCCCTGAAAAACTGTATCACTATTTATTCATACTTTCTATATGGGCCTGCATCCTTTACTTGCACTTGGATAGCTCCCTCTCCCATTGCTCTCAAAGACTAACCCGACCCCTTACAAGTCTCAGTCCCATAAACACTGCTACCCTCAGCAGATAAATTTGCCTCCTTATTCTAGAAAATTGAGATCATCTGCTATGACAAGCTTCAAATTCCCAGTACTCCCACTATGAACTATTTCTACACCAATTCATTTGTCTCCTATCTAAAAGAGTTTTTTTCTCCTTCTTTTCCAAGAAACAGCCTTGATCACATTCATTCACCCATTTAATCAGCAAATGTTTACTGAATGCCTACGCGATGAAAAACCATAGTTCTAGGCCTATGAACAAAACAGATCTTACATTCTAAGGAAGAGAGACAATTAATAGGAAGGAAATTACAGAGCTTCCTAGAGGCAAGGAAGAAGAATAAGGAGTACTAGGGAAAGAAGAAAACTATAAATTCAAAGATGAATTCTTTGAGAAGGTAACATTTAAGCAAAAACATGTATAGAACAGCAAGTTCTGGGGCTACTCAGAGGGAGAGGGAACAGTAAATACAAAAGCCCCAAGGAGGTTAAACCTGCCCTGCTTAATGAACCAAAAAGAGGGCAGAGTGAACAGAGTGTCATAATCAAAGAGCGAAGAAGTAAATAAAAGAGAAGGGAGTAACCTAGGCCAGAGCATAGTACTTTCTAGGTCCACACCATGATTTGCAGTTTTGAGTGAGAAGGTTCTGGACAGTGATAAAACATGAAATGATTTGTATTTTAAAGCATCTCTCTGACTAAACATTGAGAATAGACTAAGGAGGCTGAGGTAGAGATAAGCTTAGCCTAAGTCAGGTAAATAGCTTAACCCAGGGAGACAGCAAGGAAGCAGTAGTTGGATTCTGGATGTACCATGAATGCAGGATTTTCTGATAAACTGGATGAAGGTTTTGGTCCTAAGAATATGGAGGGGCTCAACTGGATAAATATAGGAAAAGTCTAGGGCTTGTGTTTTTGAAGAATGGAGTTAATCGCTCAATATGTAAAGAATCTCTATAAATCATTTAGATGAATGCTGTAACTGAAATATGGGCAAAGAAAAAACTAACACTTCTCCACAGAGAAAGGAGGAAAAGAAGAAAAGGGAGCAAATGTGTCCAGCTTCAGAAACAACACTACTTCTGCTGAAAGTCTGTATTGGTTTAATCTTCCTAGGATTATTTTTCAATATGTATCAAATCTAAAAATATGCATCTCTTTTGATTCAGTCATTTCATATTCAAAAATTTATTTTAAAGACTAATAGAAGAAATATTCAAAGGCTTTAAAAAATACACATTGCAGTTATTTTGTAATTACTAAAAATAACCTAAACATCTAAAGGAGATTGGTTAAATAAATCCCACACATACATACAATAGACTAAAACTGATGATGCGGGCATTTAACACAGAAAAATAGGGTACACACTGAGGAGCAAGATTGTAGAGGATCATGTACAGTATACCCCTATTTTTATAAAAATACTCAAATCTGGAAATTACACATCAAAATGTTAAAAAAGGGAATCTATAGGCTTATGGGTAATATTTCCTCTTTTCATTTGGATTTGTGTCTATTATTGCTATTGATGAATTTGTATACAAAAGACCTTTTAGGACTTCTTGGTTGCTTTTTTCGGTATCAGCCAAAGGTGACATAAGAAACAAGCACTCACTCATTGCTTCAGGTCCTCTAGCCCTCAGCACCATACACCATTCAAGAGTTTTGAATAGGCCCTATTAAGGGTCCTGTATATAAACATATACAGTGAACAGTGGATTATAATCCTGAGAACTTTTCTCTGTGATTTCAAATAGAAACCGAAAGATAATGGCACCTAGAACATTGCTGTATATTGTAAGTGTGGAGAAGGGACTGAAGAGGCCAGGTTGGGAGGGAAGAGAAAAGAGGAAAACGGTAATGCCTTTAGTCCCTATGGCACTGATATTCAACTTTTCAGAAAAATGGTTTTAAACATATTTAATTAATAATTATAATTAAATGGCAATGCATTGTCTCTTCAGAACTCAATCTTTCTAGATAGAACACAGGGCATATAAAAGTGGTTTCTGTGCCAACATGAGATAGAAAGACCGTGAACAGCAGGGTCACAGAATTTTTATCATAGACAAGACCCTCAAATTCTCAATAGGAGTCTCTTTATTGTTATACACAGTTCTAACAAGCTTACTCATCGAGTTTCCAAGTCCACAGCAAATTAAAAAAAATTAAAAATCAAAGAAGTGCTAATTCAGGAAGACACATGGATAGCAAGTAGTGGCAGCTGATAGTCTCTTAAGAAAGGAACTGAAAAACACTATAAAGCACAAAGATGAGATTCAAAAGGCACAACAACGCAGGACTACTTTATTCAGGAGCAAACTGACTTACTCAAACTAAGCACATACCCTAACAGAGCTATAGCAAAACACTAACATTTCAATAACAATGCATTTGAGGAATAAAAGAACTTAAAGACATTAGACTTGGAATGCAATTTCACCATTGTCCAGTCCTCACGGTACACACAAGGACACTGATAGAGCTGGGAAGCAATTTGTCCAGACTACAAGACATGGTGGTCACCAGATAGGTTCAGATCAGGAGTACTTCCCACACATTATGCTGCCTCTGTGGCAAGTCATCTTGAAGAAAAAAAAATAATGTATTTCAGATAAAGTCTTATCCAAAGTAGTATATTTTCAAAACTGAGAAGCCCCCAAGTGCCCAGGAAAACTGTCTCCCAATGATGAGTCACCTCAAATGGATTTTCCATATGACAAGGCCATTCTTCTACTTACCCTTTGTCACTCCTATCTATAAACTGAGTAACTCCCCACATCCTTCCCTACTCTCTTCAAACCCCCAATTTAACTACCACCCCACAGCTTTCAACAGAAAACACAAACCATGAGGCAAGAACTCCTTCAACTTGCCTCACCAATTTCTTCTCTACCCATTCTTTCTCCTCTTGATTTAAGAATAGTCAGTGAAGTGCCCTTTCTCATGTCCAAGATCATCTCTTCCACCTGAGTTTATGATTCTACTCACAAGTCATAATGACCTCCTTGAGTGGTGCTATTCCATCAATAATTCCCCCTATACTGTATTCCCAACAACTTCTACTGGCAACTTCTTTGCTTAATGTACTCAAGACTCTTCCACCACTCTTTCTGATTCAGCATCCACCTCAATTCCCATTCCATCACCAGGATTCTTCTCTGCACTCCATTCAAACTCTTCTAACGTCTAACTCAGGCCTTTTTGAAGTGAAAGCTGAATGGTATGAAGCAGTCAATCACAGATATGTCAGAAAAAACATTCTAGGTGAAAGTAGCAACCAATCCTAAAACCCCAGAGAAGATACAATGTTAAGTGTTTAAAAAAAGTTAAAGCACACTGGTTGAGATGAAGAGTCATAAACTCTTGTAGTGGCCTGCTGGTCAGACTGAGTCGTTTGGACTGTATTCCAGGTGTGCTCCTTTTTCTAGATTCTCTCCTAAGGAATCTTCTAACCCATAGCCCACTTCTCCATTCTTGAATACAATCTCCTTGTGAGATGTCATTCCATTTCAGCTTTCAATAGAATTTTGATTGTAAGACAATTCCCACCAAACTTTTCTTTGAAATCCAAACCAGTCCTATGTAGCAGTATCCTAAACTATATCCACACATGGATTTTAATTGGCACATCATGCTTTAAAAAAAAAATTCCCAAACTAAAGTTATTTTCTTTCTCTTTTACACTATTCTTTCTTCTTTTTATTTACAACATATATAAGCCAGAAGCCCAAGATTCATCCTAGCTTCCCCTCACTTTGAACATTTAATTATAAACACTGATTTTTCTAGCTTAAGGGAAAGGTAAAGAAAGTGTGTAGAAAGAAAGGAAGGCACTCTTCCACCTCCTCTTATGACACTCCCAGTATGGCTCATGAAGCTAAGGTTCACAATCCATCAAAGGAATGTTGTCTTAGTCCCAACTCCAAAAGTCTAACACCTCAACCTAATCAACATTACTTTATTCTCCCTCCCAAATAGTATCAACAGAAACTATACAAGCTCTCCTCTCGAAAAAAACTTCAAGATTACCCAGTTATCTCCTTACTTAAAGAAGGAAAGACTGCTCAGAGAAGGGAACATGTGTCCAAGGTCGCTGGAGAAGGAGAATGATCCTCTTGCCTTTCCTCATATACTTGTTTGTTTATATGCTATGAGCTAGCCCTAGAAGCAGAAATTGAATATACAGTCTAGACATACCTCCATAATATCACTTCAAAATCATTCCAAAAATAGCTGAGTAGACAGCCACTTAAATAACCTATTCTATGTTATACTGATTCTAAAAATATGACTCAAAAATAAATAATAAAACTATTATTTTAAAACAAACTTTTTTCCAAGTGAATTCTCATCATTGGTCAGAGAGTCACCTAAGGTTGACCTTTCAACAGTCATGGAGCTCACAGAGCAAACCACCATGCAAGATTTACTGCAGATCCCTCTTTTCACTTTTCCTCTCTGAAAGTAGCAAGAACAGGGAGAATTAAGTGTTTATCTATCTTTTAAGAGCTACATACCGTAACCAATTTTAGGCACCACCTCTCTAGATCCAATTTATAACTGAACTGCTAATAGCATATTTATGAACCTTTTAAAAACCATATCCTCTTTTTTTTTAAAGATGTATTTATTTATGCACACAAGAGCTGGGGTATAGGCCAGAGTCACGCAAGGTGAGAGGATTCACCAGAGACAGAGCGGAGAGCAGAACAGGCAGACTGACTGAAAATACACTGCTGAGGGGAGCAGCAGACTGAAGCAGGACAGGGCTGCTGCGCCATGTGGGTCCTCTCCCTGGCCGGGGATCGAGCTTGCGCTGCTGTGCCAAGGGTGCTTCACAGTGCGGTGCTCAACCTGCTGTGCCACCAGGGAGGCCCCCATATCCTCTTTTATAAACATAAAATTCATGACCTTCCCACACCTCAATTCCTTAAGCCTATCTATAGTATACTTCTAAAAAAGGGTATACCACCACTTCTTACCCTCCTTGCTCTTCCCTTCTTTCCTACAGACTAGGCTAGGCTACTCTGTATTCTTTCAAATTGCATATTACCTTCCTATCTTAACCCTGCTGCTTGGCTCACCACCCCAAATAAAGGATACAAATCACCATCCTCATTTACTACAGGTTGTCAACCACAAGTTAGAAAATTGATGCATACCTGACCGAAAGTAATATCTGAGTTTTTGAGACTTAGTCTAATATCCATCTCAACAGTAAGGTGTTTAATTATTTGATAATTTACATAATTTATACTTACACCTCATAGCTCTACTTTTGAGACTGACAGTATTGGGTACCCATAGTAGAATGCAATCAATAAAAACAGATTTAAATGATTTTCTGGAAATCTGGAAAATTTTTGTTATTTTTCAACTTTATCAAAAACCTAGAAGATTCAATAGTTCCTATCCCTGTTTTAAGTCCCCAAACACACACCTATTATATAACTGGGACAAGAATAAGGGAACCCTGTATACACTAATCTATCTGGTCTCTAGTGTGTACCAGTGAACTTGAATTAGTACTGATTTGCTGTAATATTCATTCACTTATTATAACTCCATTGTTACCCACTGTTGCATTGTTCAAGAGTCCTGAATTGGATACAAAATAAACCTAAGGGGCCTCCCTGGTGGCCAGTGGGTTAAGCAACGCACTAGGAAGCAAAGCGCAGCCACTGCAGCACGAGTTCGATCCCTGCTGCCGGCCAGGGAGGGGACCCACATGGCGCAGCAGACCTCTCCTGCTGTGCCTGCTGCTCCCCTCAGCAGTGTGCTTCTGTTGATCTGCCTGTTCTGCTCCCCTGCTCTGTCTGTGGTGAATCCTCTCACCCCCACCCCCCCACCACACCTCTGGCCTGTACCCCAGTGCTAGTATACATAAATAAATAAATCTTTAAAAAAAAAAACATAATAAACCTAAGACTGACACCCTGTCTCCTAAGAACTAATTATTTAACACTAGAAGTAGTTACAAATGAAACAACAAAATAAAACTTTGAGATTACAGATCATCAACATAGCCAGCTAGAATGACAGGAGGAAAGAGGAGTCACTTTGGCAGATGTGGTGAGTTCTGATATTAGGTGAGATAAAAAAATAAGGTACAATTAAAGTAGGTGGATGCAGAGAATATTATGAATATAACGCACTGGGAAAGAAATAAATCCATGGTGCATAAAGAATGAGGAGGATACAGGCCTGAATGAAGCACACAAATCAGAAGTTGGATAGATAGATGGGGTCAAGTGTTCCTCAGGCCCATCACACTAACATTAGGGAAATTTTCTAACATACAGGCAGTTTTCACGAAAGGAAAAAAAAAAAATCAAACCACAATATGTGTCTGAAATTCTTTCTCTTTTTCTTCCTCTTTCTAGGGTTTATATATTTCCAAGACCCTAGCTCTATTAAGTTATAATTATACACACAACAAATACTGTCTGATAAAAACAAAATGCATGCACTCGAATATTAAAGAATTACCATTTACAGATCATTAACTATATTCTAGGCACTATGCTAAAAGTTCATCTAATCCTTACAACCACATGCAGTATTATCCACATTTTACAAGTGAGAAGGGTAGATCTTACTAAATTGTCCAACATCACAGGGACAGGTCTAGGATTTAAGGTACGGGTTGCCTACCTCCAAGTCCCATGCTTTTTTTTTTTTTGCAAGAATTATTTTCTATTAACATATCAAAGCACCATTTTATGTTGTTTGTCTCTGCTTGCTCAATTATGGTGTTTTTTTTAATCTAAACAAACTTATTTATTTTTATTTTTATTTATTTTTATTTTTTAATATAAATTTTTAAAATTTACATATATTTGACATCAATTGTAATCCCGTGTTTTCCCCATCACCGTAACACCAGTGCACCATCACCTCAGTCCCCCGTGCTCCCATCTGCCCTCAACCCTTCCCCTCTTCCCTCCTCACCAAGTGTCCCCAATTTGTCCTTGTCTTTTCATTTTTGGTTTTTGTGTCTTTATTGTTGTTATTATTATTATTATTGTTCTTATTCCTTTCCATGATCCTTATTTGGTTCCCTTATATTCCTCCTAGGGGAGGAACCATCTGGTATTTTTCTTTTGCCTTCTGAAAGTCCCATGCTTTTAAATCATCATACATGATACTAACTTTGAAAGTCTCTCATAAGGAGAACATAATAGGACTCCCTTTATTGCAAAGGAATAGGGGAAGAAAAATAGAACTGGATATGAGGTATTCTTCAATCATTACTGAGTTACACCTAGTCAAACCAAGATTTTCCATAATCCAAAAAACCAATGTTATTATTTCTTCCAATACTGCCCTCCTTCAACAACCGAAGTTCCCAGGCTTCGAAATAGTACAGGAAAAAGATCTAAGAAACAGAGTTAGACTACCCCCATGAGAAATTAATCTACACTTCCTAAACCAACAAGATTCACTGATCAAGGAAAAACGATGAGTTGTAGGTAGTAGCACAAGGCTTACCATTTCTGTAAATGCAACTCAAGCCCTAATCCTCCAGAAAGGGCCCAACTGATGAGGCCTGCATCTTCTTCCCCCTTCCTATTCCCAAAGGATAATAAAGCTCCATTTGTCCTCAAATTTATGCTTGGAACAAGAAGAACAGTAATCTTTCATTCTAAAGGTACTAGAGCAGCAGCTTGCAAGTATCCTTAAAAACAAGCACCAAATAGCATTATGCTGCTTTCTTTTATAACTTTTATCAAGTTTCAGATGAAAGGCATCATTATTTAAGATCATTATAATTACAAATGATAATCTAAGATCAATGCTATGCTTGGCCTATATTATAATATAGGAATGCCTAACCTCTTTCATCCAATAATCTCTCTACACTTCAGAAATCATAAATAGCAAAGCCTCAATTGGCATTGCCATCTATTATCAGCCAAGTTTAACCCTGAGCCCAAGGGAAAAACTGACCAGCTCACATTGATTTACTCATGGCAGACCTCAAACAAAACTTCAAATTTTTACACTTTCAATTTTGTTCCAACTTGAGGAAATGACCATCTGCCAAGGTGGAAGTTTCACTCATAAGGACTCCTCTTTTAAACAACTGCCTATAACTCAACAAACTGGGATCACTCAAAGTATACAGCATAGTCTAGTTAACAATAAAGGTAACAGATAGTAATAATAAAGATAATAATGGAGAGAGTGGGTACAAAATGCTGTAGTCAGTATTATGTGCCTTATTGGTCTTTAAAGTGATGCAAAAACAAAAAATATAGACTTTTTTGCTTTGGGTATAAACAAAACATATGGTTAGTATATGCTAACAATGTTGCTCCACAAAAAAGACCAAAAACACCGCAACACTTACTTCAAGTTTACTGAGAATACAACACATGCAAATGTGCAAAACTAGGTATGTTCCCTACATCAATGTTAGTAGGAAAAGTTCAGAGAAAAGGGCCCTCCCTGGTGGCGCAGTGGGTTAAGCAATGCAATATGAGGCAGGCCGCAGTCACTGCAGCACGTGTTCGATCCCTGCCGCAGGCCAGGGAAGGGATCCACATGGCATAGCAGACCTCTCCTGCCTCACCCACTGCTCCCCTCAGCCGTGTATTTTGGTTGATCTGCCTGTTCTGCTCCCCACTCTGTCTCTGCTGAATCCTCTCACCACCCGCACCTCTGACCTATACCCCAGTGCTTGTACGCATACATAAATAAAATATTTTTTAAAAAAAAGTTCAGAGAAAAGACTAGGTTAAGGAAATTATTCCATGAAATCTTCCCTAACCATTTCAGTCTTCACTGAGCCCAGCCCTCAACCCTTCCAGAATTCAGATTCAGATTAGATGACACAGCCCAGCATTTTAATAGCTCTTGTCTGGAAGAGTGCTGCTGTTTCTTATATAGTGATCACCTCTTGTCAAATAAAGGACAGGGTCACAGCTCCTGTTAGTTCTCTATATGCTATAGCATCTCAGACAGAGACTATATTCAGAGACTATACCAGATGTTTCATAAACCTCACTACTTTTGGCTGGCAGGGCAAGTTGTCTTGTAGGTATTGTTATACCTACATCCTCTCATTTCACAATCACAACACCCCTACAGAGGTAAGAGATGGTTATTATTACAGAGGAAACAATGGGTCACATTAGCTAGATGACTTCACCAAAGCCATACTGACAAGTAATAGTGAAAGAACTTGACCTTAAGACCTATAACTGCAAGAGCTAGAGTCTTCCTGAAAATTCTTCTTTCTGTAAACAATTACCAGTATCTTCTCTCTTAACACACTGATTTTTGATAATCCTTCCAATCAAATATCCCTATAAGCAATTCAAGTCAGGAAATGCTTCCATAATAGTTTAGGGTTGTTCAAATATAGAGAAGTGGAGAGAATTTTCTAAACTCAAAAATCAAGCTCAAGTGGTAGAGTACTGTTACAACTGCTCACAGCCAGGGTCTACAAAGCCTTAGCGTTTTACCTTCTTTGGCTTTCAGATCTATTTCTAGAAGTAACTTTTTTAAACAGAAATGATGTGAACATTATTAACCATAATAGGTTAAAAAAGATTTCTGTCTCATTGATTGTGAGAAAATGAATTTTTAAATTAACTTGCCTAAAGTCACACAGCAGATTAGACCTTCTGACCATGCCTGATTCCTCTCTCTCCCCATATTGATCACAACATATCATGTTGTGTCACACTGGCACTACTGACATTTAGGGCTGGATAATTCTTTACTGAGGGGAGGAAGTAGGTCATTTGCACTGCAGAATGTTTAGCAGTATCCTTGGTATCTACCCACTAGACGCCAGCATTACCCCCTCCTTGTGGCAACCCAAAATGTCTCCATTACTAAGTGCTAGCTGGGAGTAATCATCACTAATTGAGAGGCAATGCTCTAGACCAGTGGTCTCCAAACAGGGATTTATAAAACACTCTGCTGGGGCATGGATTATAAAAAGAGAGACTCTCTACATTTATTTTCATCTTAAAAAATAATTTTATCTTTATTAGTTTTTAATATATGGCCCAGCATTGCTGCTCTCATTCAGTCCACGTGTGTCTTACACAAATCTGATGGAATCCTGAGGAAAAGTATGCTCACAGCACAGACTTGTAGTTTGTGTGCTCGGTTAAATGGACTTAGTGATTACATTTGTTTTAAATGAATTAACCCTCATAAAACAAACAAGGGGCTTAAAAAGGTTCCTGCAAAGAAACCTGGGATTAAAGATAACACAAGCATACATGAACTATAAAAGACTGGCAGAGCCTTATTTCTATTCCTAGTACATTCTTCATCAGTCATATTACAATGTGGAAATAATCACAATCTATTAAGATATGACAAGTTCACCAAAACCTTACAAAGACTGTCTAAAATATGGGTTCAGGGGCCTCCCTGGTGGCCCAGAGGGTTGAGTACTGTACTGTGCCGCATCCACAGCTCAGCAGCGCGAGTCTGATCCCTGGACCAGGCATGCAAGTCAGGCCCCTAATTCTCTCCTTGGCCAGGACTCCTGGGCAGGTGTTCTGGCTGCACCGCAGGGTGCGGTGTCCTGGAGAGGAGAGTGCTCAGGGGGAGGGTGGCAGGGGCCTCACACCCACACACTTAGGTCAGGAGGTGCAGATGGAGGGCGAGACCTCTCCTGCCTTGCCCACTGTTCCCCTCAGCAGTGTATTTCAGTCATTCTGCCTTTCTGCTCCCCACTCTGTCTCTGGAGAATCCTCTCACCTCCCACCACTCTGGCCTGTACCCTAATTCTTACATAAATAAATAAATAACTCTTTTAAAAAATAAAATAAAACATGGATTCATACCCATTATCATAACTGATGAACTTCAATCTAAGTATACAGTGTGCTTTCAGATATTAATTAATGATGGTAGGACATTAAAATAAACAAACACACATATATGAAGGGATCACATGCTGTTTAGCTCATAGTGTTAGTCTAGCCAGAAAGTTTAGAGCCTATTGCTCTAAACCAACACTGCCCAATAGAATGCTCTGTGATGATAAAATATCTTCTGTCTGCTCAAAATTGTATGCAGTAGCCACAAGTGGTTATGAAGCAACTGATAAGTGGCCAGTGTGTCTAAAGAATTAAATTATTTTATTTAATTTTAGATAATTTAGTTTTAAGTAGCAATATGTGACTAGAGGCTGTATTATCCAACAGCACACTCCTGGAACACTGAGAACAGGTAACTACTATCTCAAAACATAGAGTTCCCAACATGCCGTATGCTTTGGCCATGTTATTTTCTCTGCCTAGAATATTCTCCTAACCTTATCCATATTCTAGCAGTAAGTTCTTATTTTAGAAGACACACCTCAATATTACTTTTCTTTAGCTTTCTTGACAATTCTTCACCCCACAAAAGTAATCACCTTTCACGTCTGTTCCCCTAGAGGCCCTTTCACATCCCCCATTGGAGTACTTGGAACTATGTGTTCATGTGCTTTAAGTTCTATGAGTGCAATTCTCAAGGCACGGCCATGTCCCATTGATCCCTCCATGATGTCCAACACACAGTAAGTACTCAGTAGCATTTACTAAACATGACAATAAATGAACCAAGAAACCTTAATTTCCCAGTTCATACTGCGATATTTATTCTACCACACCAAAAGATGACTCATGACTCCAGAAAAGTAAACTTGGAGGCTTGTCTTTGCTACTTCACAGGGGATGCTGCATCAATAGACAATACCATTTCTATTATTATTGCTTGGTTCTTTCAGATGTAGATCTCACAGTGGTTTCTTAAACAGGCTCAGAAAGCATTTAGCGGGCCTCCCTGGTGGCACAGTGGGTTAAGCAACACACTATGAAGCAAACCACAGCCACTGCAGCACGAGTTCGATCCCTGCCGCTGGCCAGGGAGGGGACCCACATGGCTTGGCAGACCTCCTCTGCTGTGCCCACTGCTCCCCTCAGCAGTGTACTTCTGTTGATCTGCCTGTTCTGCTCCCTGCTCTCTGTGGTGAATCCTCTCACCACCACCCCACACACACACCTCTGTCCTGTACCCCAGTGCTTGTATGCATAAATAAATAAATCTTTAAAAAAAAAAAAAAAGAAAGTATTTAACCTTTGAAGAAAGCAAGATGAAGGTAGGTGGTGATGATAGTCCCCTTTCTGAAGTGCCAGCATTCTAAATACTGCAAATTAAAATAACTGTTCTGATGTGATAATCTTTTTTCATATGTATTTTATTAAAATTAATCACACTTTTCCTGTGAATTCTCCATAAGTTTTACCTGTGTATATCTCCAACTATCACCCCATGAGAAACTGTTTCTCATTCTTAATTTTTCAATATATGAGTATGACTTTGTTAGAAAGACTGACCATGGGATTGTTTATCTTGGATTTCATGTCTGAATTCTAGATTTGGCTATATTTAGCAAAGCTAAAACCGTCATTATGCAAAAAACCAGGAAGAAGAAACCATTCACAAACCACCCCCTGAAAATCTGCAGATGCCACTAAAAAACTAGACTTCCAGCAGGCAAAGACATCTGAAGTGGGAGGGATCAAATCAGTGCTTGCGTCAAGAAAAGACCTGAGGTACTTATAACTAACCCCTTGCCTACCATGAAAGTTCCCTACAACCTTATTTCCTTTTCTTTTCTCTCCAACATACCTTTGGCTCTGGCCAAACATGCTTACTATCTCCCTTGCCCACTCCTGTCTGTAACATTTGTCACATCTCCCACCTTCCCTGCTTCTGCTTCAAGCTTCCTGCCACTCTTCAAATCCTTCAGACACCAGTCATTCTCTAAGGTCCCTTCATCAGCACCATCAGCTCTGTTCACCTGGTTTCTAACTAGTCCAGCAGGGGTTCATATATAAAGTCCCTCATTTGGGAAGCAAAGGATCTAAGTCATAAGTTCAAGCAAATGGCTATTTCTAGGCTGGGAAAAAGGGAAGATTAGCATAGAGCTGTGGTACAGAGGGCAACAGTACATAGCAGATACTATTCAACAGTTAATCAAAAGGCCCAAGGCTACTGAAGAAAGATGGTGACAAGCATAACCAGGGAGCAAATATAAAAGAATTTCATTCCACCATCCCAAATCCTTCTTTCATTGATTCTGGAAAGGAAACTTGTACTAATTAAAATGGTTACACTAGACTAGTCAGTATTTCTGGAACCCAACAAATTGTTTCACTACTCTACACCTTTGCATATGCTATTTTCTCTGCTTAGAAGGCCTTGGGTAATCCTCTAGGCATCCAGGCAATTTCCATTCCTGTTCAAACTAGCACTTCATCTACAAACTCCCACCCCCAGGCCCTTTTTCACTATCATCTCATAACATCTTTAAAACATCTACTATACACTAAGGGCCATGCTAAATGCTGGGTACTTATCTTAGAGATCTAAGATAAGTTTTAAACTGCTCTTTTAAAGCTGGATCCAAGACTTATTAATCTTTCTTAGTATCTCTAGAGCCTAATACAGTGTCTACCACAAGATGACAGTAAAATAAATGTTTACTAAATTAATACATGTATGCATCACATTGATAACCACCAATATATGATAATGATGTGCCTGCAAGGTATGTTTGTCTATCTGTGTATTATGTGTGTTTAAAGTGGCATCACATACATTTTTTAGTCTCAATGACCTTGGACTGCAGGTAGAAGTTATCAGTTTACTGATATGGAAACTTAATAGTTCTCATTAACCCAAGAGTCCTATTTTTTTTCTTTATTTATATATATTTGACATCAATTGTAGTCCCCACGGAATTCCCATCACCATTTCACCAGTAAACTATCACCTCAGTCCCTGTGTTCTTTCTGCCCTCATCCCATTCCCTCTCCCCCGGACCCCCACAAAGTGCCTCTGATTTGTCCTTGTCTTATTGTTTTTTTAATGTAAGTGGGAAAACGGTTCTAAAGGGCCACCTGGTCTACCTTATATAGAACCAATACAGTTCTGGAATGCTGTCTTGGGCAAAGCAGATATTCAACAAAATTATTTATTTATTATTTAAAACTAAGGCCTCAGCTAGTTAATGGGGTATGAAAAGCATTGTTTTTCAGTCCTTCTTGGAACATTGTTCCAATTTTCTTCATGACACTCACTCTGGAAGATTAAACTAAATCTTCCCTTGACATCACATGTCCATTGCCTCAGACACGATTTAGCATCTCATCATGGTATCTTTTTTTTTTTTTAAAGATTTATTTATTTATGCATACAAGCACTGGGGCACAGGCCAGAGGTGTGGGGGGGGGGGGGGGGG
>JAGFMF010011626.1:605184-628100 GCA_019455555.1 Galemys pyrenaicus
CCCTGGCCGGCAGCAGGGATCGAACTCATGCTGCAAGTGGCTGCGGTTTGCTTCATAGTGCGCTGCTTAACCCACTGCGCCACCAGGGGAGGCCCCTCATCATGGTATCTTCACTGAAGAAGAGAAAATGTCCTCTCTGACCTAAAAATAGCCATATTTCTGAACTCATGACTAAGAGCCTTCACTTCCCAAATGAGGGGCTTCACAAAGTAGTCCCTGCTGGACAAGTTAGAAAAATCAGGTGAACAAAGCTGACGCCACTGATGGAGAGATGGCAGTCTGGGAATTCCACCTTCCTGCTCCTTGGGGGTCTTGCAATCCCTCACTAGAAAGCATACCCACAGGAGGGATTAAGGAATAATCAGTGGGATGTGTGAGCTGAGTTTGGAGTCTATCACATCACCCTCCCTGAAACTTCCTGGTCACTGCCAGGAGCACTCAAGGTGCAACACTCATCATCCTTAGACAACTCGGATTGGTAGCTAGGTCACACTTGGGGACTCGAACAGGGCCGGGGAAAGAACATGGCTAGCCTAAAATATCTGATAATGCCTTAAGTGGCTGGTAAGGTCTCTGTAAACAGATCATCCAGGTCTGTCCATTCACAATAAAGGAGAGGAACCACTACAAGTTGTTGCAGCCAAACTAGACTTCACATTGCCCCCCTCTCACCCTTAACTATATATAAGTGTAATGTTGCTGGAAAATAGCTAGTGTTTACTGAACACCTGAAAAATGTTAAATAATTGCTATAATTCAATAATTTCTATTGAATTTCATTCAATCTTCAGGTCTACCCTATATGGCAGTGGTTCTCCAACCTAAGCTTGCTGGAATCGCTCTAGAAACTCGTTAAGGACCCACACCCATGGCTTATATATTGAGGCCTGAGAATCTGAATTTATAACAAGCTTCCAGGTGATGGTGATGATCCTGATCCAGGCTCCACACTTTAAGAACCACTACCATAGGGACATAGATTCAAGAGAGATTTGAAATCTCTCATTCAAAGTTTCACAGTCAGTAAGAACAGAATCAGATTTGAATTGCCTGACTCTAGAGACAATGCTGATAACCATGTTACTGTATATGTGTGAATGTTTACCTTGTCTTCCCAAATTCACTGACAGTTCTTTAAGGCAGACATCACACTTTAAACCTTCTTACGTCCCTCTTAGAACCTAGTAGTATATAGGTACTTGGTAGGTACTACATAAATAAATACCAGCTCCTACACAGCTATACTCCTACGAGCCACCTATTCAAACTCAATTATAGTCAAATAACATAACAAGAGCAACACTACCAAACCTAGTTTTATAGAAGACTCTTGCTACAAAGCGTCTCTGTCCATTCTGTCACTACACCTGGAAAACGCCTACTCATTCTCAGTCAGTCATTTCCTGCAGGAAGAAATTCTTGGCTCTCTAAAATTGGGGGTCACTAAACCCTAAGCTTATCTCCATGACAGCACATATCATCTAGTATATCTGGCTGTTTCCCATCTGTCCAAGTAGTCTGTAAATTCCAGCTTCTAGTTTAATATCATATACTCAGAGGTTAGCACAGTGCCTAGCACATCACAGAACTTCGTAACTATTGGTTGAATGAAAGAATGTGGAACTGCAAGTCCTAAGCTCCACTTAAAAATATCACAACACATGATGTACAGTTCTGAGGGATGAATTCTGGAAAAGAAGAGGGCAGCTTAGATAATAACAAAGGTCAGTTTTACCTTTTCTCTTCTTCATCACACAGACTCTGAAAACAGTCTAGAGTGCTTAGGGTAGCACCATCTATAATGAGACAATATCCAAGCTAAACAAAGTACTCCTAGGCTATAAGGTCAGCAGAGGCCATTCAGAGGCCCCCTCTCTCTCCTATTTTCTCTCACACACACACTCCTCCATTTCTCCCTCCCACTGCAGTCAAGGGTTTTGGCACTGGGATGAAATAGACAGATCAAACTCAAGGGTGCTGATCTGGCAGTGGACACAGAAGCATCCCCATCCTGCACCAAAGCCCACAATGAAGGATCCAAAGGGACAGTGACTCAGGCCTCGGATTAAGTCCAGGCAGAGCAGTTCTGAGAATAGAAAAGAGCAACAATTTCACAAGGACAATGTCATATCTTTTTAAAACCAATGTCTTTAAAGTAACATCTTCAGCCCTAACCGCAGAAAACTGGGTCCCCAATGAATCCAGTGCTTATTATACAAAGTGAGAGTCAAACACAGCTTCTTCCTCCCAATACACCCTCACCTGCAATATTCACCATGACAAGCATTTCCCAGGCCCAGGTCGGGACCCTGCTTTCAACCTCAGTTGGCAAAAAGCTTCTTCTCCAGTTTAGAAACTGTTCCACCACCATGTTGCAGTAATAGAGGCCTCCCCCTTCCTCCAATCACTCAGTCCATAACACAACCTACAGCAGGCTGGCCTCATCCAATTAATTTGAATAGCTTCATGCCAAGGAAATTGCTGCTTTTATTAAAAATAAAAGCACACTAGGCAGGCAATGGGCTGTGAAAAGTATGAGTCTAGCATAATTATGAAGGTCGAGGTTAAGGTTACAAAAAGAGATATGACAAGATTTCCAGAAAGCCTGGGGGATAAAGATATATATCTACATATCTACAGATATATAAATCAACACACACTAGGAATTTATATGGCAGATCTAAATAACATCCTCGCCAATAGAGGAAAAACAAATCAGAAGAAAAACAAATCTCTCAAGTAATTTATTTGGCTGGAAAAAAAGTAAAATAAATAAAAACTGAAAAAGGAGAAAGAAGGGCCTACCAGACTGATTTCAAAATAACCACATTCATTTCCTATAATTTCTGTTATCTTAGCCTTACCCCGGGGACCTGATAACAGTCAGTTCAGGAAACAAACCTAGTCAAATCCACCAAGAGACCTGGATCTTAGAAAAACACATTCTCATTCTCCAAAAATCTTCTCTTCCTTCAAAGGCTGCTCTTATAAGTGAAAAAGTTGGGCAGGAGGAGGGAAAAACCCTCTCTTCCCTACAGCTCCTCCATCCCCACCCTTCAGTCTCACATCAATATTTCAAGTTTTAGGAGGATGACAAGCCCACCCACCCTGCATTTGATGTGAAGCTTAACACTTTCACACCTACGTTTTCTCCTCTGATCTCTGAGGGAGACAAGAATTGGCTTGTCAAAAAAAATTTTTCTAAATAAAGGGCCACTGAAGTAAACAATTTCTGTCAACCTCTCCCAAGCCCGTAAGTCCTGTCATTTTAAAATCTGTTTTAAATTTCTCAAGGACAATGATTCACAGGGCACAGGAAGGGGGAAGGGAGGGTAACTGGTCAAAATCATTCATACATTCAACAACTAGAAACCTGAGTCTTGCTGCATCAGCACGAGATTTTAATTTACGGCGCACTGAAAGAGTCCCACCATACCTTCTGCCAATACCTCGTCCACCGTGACCTGCTGCCGCCCGATGCCAAAGACCCTTCCGATGTAGCCACTGCCCAGGCCCGAAGTGCTGCCCCCTCCTCCGCTGGAGCCAGAGCCCAGGCCAGAGCCGCCCTGCTCTCGCCGGGAGTCAAAAAACTTCTTCATCTTGAGAATAGGAAGCAGAAAAGCAAAATACCGATGGTTTCTGGATTTTTTTTTTTTTTTTTAAAGAAAACGAGATCCAAGGATATCTCGGATTTCAGCGCCGAGAGGAGCCACCCGAATCCGACCGTGGGGGTGGGGGCTGACGGAGGATGCCTATAGGAATATGCGTGTCAATCGCGCGGCGGTCCCCTCCTCCTCCTCTAGAGAGCGATTCGTGTAAGTTTAAACCTGTGATGACAGAGGGAGAGAGAGGATGAATCAGTAACACACTTAAAAATTCAACTGCTGAGTCCTAGGGGGGGCAAAAGCCATCACCCTGGGGAAACGCTTCATGCCTTTTCTTGGCGAAAAAACCATGGGGCTGAAAACCCGTCCCCGGTCCCAGAACCCAGGTCCCCCGGATCGGAAAAAGGAAGGATTCGGGCCGCCTTGGGCAGCGCCAACCCTGCCCGGCACTGCCTCCCCCTCCTCCTTGGTCTCCCCGCCGCCCTAAGAGGCAGCATCCCGGCGACACCCACTTGAGACGGCTCGGCAGCCAGCGCCCAGCTACCAGCCCCGCAACATTGTCACGACCGCCCAGCCGGCCAGCTACGCGGAGAGGAGGCGGCGCTGCAGCGAGAGCCGGGGCCGCATTCCGCGCCCGCCCGCCCGCCAGCTGATCCCCAGAGCGCCCGGCGGAGACTGACCCGCCGCCCCTCCCCCGCGCGCGCTCCCGCCCGGCTCCATCCACCCAACCAGGAAGTGAACCGCCGCCGGAAGTGCCTGTCGGAGCGGCGCGGCAAGGGGCCGGGACCCTGCTGCGGCCGCCGCTCTGTCGCGACGGACTGGAAGGAGTGGTCGGAGAGAAGGGGACCGGGTAAAGAGGTCTCTGTGCCGATAGAGTTTTGGAAAAGAACGTTGTTATCGCCCGGCCCGCAGGGCATTCTGGGAAAAGTAGTTTGTTGCAACCGGGTGTCTGGACTACAATTCCCAGATGCCCGTGGAGGGGCGAGCATTGCGGCGGCGATGGCCTCTGCTCGAAGGTGGTTATTGGTGTAGTGCGTTCGTGCGTTTGTGGGAATTCGGTTGTTTAAACACATCCGGTAAAGAAACTGCCAGGGACTTGGGTGTCCACCCTGCTGTGTGTGTGTTCCACCTTTCTAGAGCCATCTTATTTGTGACTTGAACTCCCAGGTCTAGGGGTTCTGGGGGTTGTGGTCTCCAAATGGATGAAGCTGACACCTGAAGGACGCGGCTTAATCGCTTAGTCCTTAGCGGGTCCTCGGAGGCTTACCAACGTCACCTGCGCAAGAGGTAAAGACTGAAGATGAGGCGGAAAATTTTGGCGGCAGTTGGTACAAGACCACGCCCGAAAACCAACCCTAAAGTAAATAAAACTAGTGCTCTTCTGCCCCAACCTCAAAAGCTGCTTTTACTTTCAGGCTCTAAATTGAGAGCTGGCTCAGCGGTCAGCTCTAAACTAGGTGCTGTGAAAACCTTTACTAAAACTGTCTTGTCTGAGACAAACCAAGAAACTTAAAGCGTGTGTGCAGAGAAAATCTATGGGTACCAGTAAATTCGGCCATGGGCTCCCACCCCAAATTTTAGGGCTTGTCTCTTGAGAGTGACCATTAATTTTTCCATCTTTGCTACTAGTAGCCTGATTTTCGTTAACTCCTTTCCCACCCAAGAACCCTGGATTGACCTTCTGTTACTTCTTTTTCACTTAAGATTACCTTCTTGGTGTTTATTTTAACCTGCTAGCCCATGAATGCTGAAAGTGGTGGTGAACAGTGTGATTTACATCTGCCCAATGCAGAAGGTTTGGTTGACACCCTTCTGCATCCCTAGATATACTGATAGATGATGCTGAAAATAGCACCAGGCCCCTGTCACAAATCCCCCGAATCATGATTATTTCTAACCCCTGAAAGATAGCTTATTTCTCATCTCCACCCTTCCTGATTACTAATTCTGCGGGCAGCCCTCACGCTTGACTTGTAATTCATTCCAAAGTGTTTTCAGCAGCCATTTGAGGAGAATGAGGAAGGGTGCTCAGGACGGGAAAAATGGTTCTTGCTTTCTCTAATCTGTATATTGAACTGAGCTCTGATTGGGCTGACTGTGACCCAGCTGCTGCTTTTCTTCCTCCCTCATTTCGCCCCTCCTCTTTTTTCTGCTTTTTTCTTCCCCCTCCTCACTTTTTCCTCCCCCTTTTCTTTCATCCTTCAAGGAGTGCCTTTGAGTTAAACTTCCTGTGTAAGCACAGTATCTTTTCTTCTAGAGGGAGTCAATATTGTCACCTCAGTTCACGAATTCTGGATGCAGCACCTGCATTCTCTCAAAGCAAACCCACAGAAGCATGTTCTCTGCACTTTCCCTAAAAGGATAGATTTTATCTAAGGAAGTTAGGAACCTAAAAATAGATGGGAAAGCTCATTTGCAATTACATGTACTGACCCCAGTCTTCCTCTGCACTTATCTTGATTGACTTTTTAAAAAAGATGGTCTGTTGGGTCCTCAACTCTGTTGATATGTTTTTACTTTTCCAGGCTTTCCTGATGCTAAACTAGGCCAGATTTACACAGCTCCCAAGTCTCACTTCTGAGATGCCAAAATTTGTTTTTATTCATTAGGGACAAGATAGCTAAGGTATTTATCAAATACCCAACTGTATACTTTGATCAGAATCTGAGGAGGAGCCTTTAAAAAAACAGAATGCCTTTCCATTCTCTCAAAGACTAATAATTATTATAATTACTTTTATAATTATAAAAAAATCAGTTTTTAGTGCTTTGCATATATTATATAATTTAATCCTTCTAATGGCCCTATGAAATAAAATGCTTTTGTTATACTCATACATGGGGAAATGGATTTTCTATGTATTTCCATATGCCAGTTGCTGTATTAAGCACTTAATGTATTATCTTGTTTAATCCTCATGAACACATCTCTTCAAAGTAGCTATTATTGCCTACTTCAGCAAAGTAGGTATTATTATGATGATGATGATTATATTATGATCCCCAATTTATAGGTGATACAGTGAAGACTTTGTTAGTAGCAGAGGAATACACATTGTTTGTTACGCTTGGAGAAAATGATTTGACCAGTGGTATGGCTAAATCCTGTCACAATAAGCCTAGGTATGGCAAATGTGTGTTTGCATATTTCGAAGTCAAAGAGAAAGGGAATCAACATTAATTAATGATCTTAAGAAAGGCAGCACTGCTTTGGAGATTTAACCTTCACAATACACTTTTGAAGTACACATTACTTTATTGATGTGGAACAGGCTGAACAAGACAAAAGTATGTCAACGATTGCTACATACCCTGAACAGGGCAGACTAAAATCAGGACCTCATTGACCTCAAAACCCACATTGTTTTCACTATACCATGTTGCCATCCTATGTTGCCATTTTTAACCCTGTGGAATTAACTAGAAATGCAAATTGCTGTACCCAATGTAGACCTACTGAATGAAAGAGGGGCAGAGGGAACAATTTCTTTTAGCCCACCATGTAGGTGATACCTCTTTTATTATTTTTTTTTAATAGAAAGATACTTTTGTGTGAACTGACATCTGGTCTCAGAACTTCCAGAATTGCTTACTGGTGTGCACGGCTTTGGTGACCTTGAGCACACTAAAGCACATAGTTTTGCTCAGGGGTCAGCATTTGCCACTGTGACTGTGTCACTCCTCCGTATATCCCTGATGCAGGTAAATGGCCAAATTTTAGTTTGTGTAAGACTTCTCAAAGCAGTTGTACTACTTCTCAAAGCAGATGTAGTGGAGGTAGGTAGTCTCTGCAGATGACAGTGGTCTCTGCATCTTCATCTTGGTCATAACACCAGACAGGATCTACCCACAGATAGAGACATTTCAGGCATTTCTTGTTAATGTGGTTGCCCTTCATCACTTCATTGGGTGACTTGAAACCTAGACCAATGTTCTTATAGTTTGGCAGGAATCTGTCTTTGCACATTTCTCCAAACTGGACCCTCTTCTTATTTGAAAGATGTTCATCTGCTTTTGGTGGACACACAATCTTAGCAGCGAATGACTGCCATCTTCCAAGCCACCACCAAGAAAAAACCTATTGATTCTGATAAAATTCTTAATTTGAGAACCTGTTTAGCAGAAGGAAAGTTGTAGCAAGACTTTCCCTTCTTCAAAAAAAATTTTTTTTGTTTTCTGGTTAGAAAAGTAATTATATGATTTTTGAAGAAAGCATAAAGAATACAAATTACCTCAGGAAAGAAATAACTCAGATGATTGCTGTTGAAATTTTGATCAATTTCCTTTTACTATTCTTTTCAACTACAAATATAGTATAGTTTTGGTTTTTACTTATATGTACCAGATTAGAACACATGATATATTTGGTACATTCCTTTTTTCATTTATTAGATTCCCATTTCAATACATATTCTCCAAAAACATTCTTCTTAATGTTGTTTGATAATTCTTTACTGTTGAATATCTCATTGTTTTATTTTGAAATTTTACTTATATATACATATATGTGATTAGAATGAATATCCTTATCAGGACTTCTTTGATTTTTTTTCCCCTAAATCTAAGTTTTTTTATAAATGCAATAATTGGGTCAAAGGTATGAATATTCTTATATAATTAGAGAGCAAAGTAACCTCCAAGAAAGATATTTATTTGCTCTCCACTCGCTGATTTGGTTAGCAAATACTAAGCATCTACCATGGGTAAGAAAACACAAGGTTTATTACAGTGAACAAAATAAATATACTCCTTGCCTTTAAAGAGTTTTTGGCCTTAAAAGAAGACATTTAATTCTAGGAATCCCCGTCCCCTTTGTGAACACTAAGTTTGTGCAATTTGATAAGAAGCCTATCCTATTTTGATAGGTAGAGATGGTGCTCACTGCTTTCATTGTCATTGTGTAAGTTAGTGAAATTGAACACTTTTTCTCTTTAATGAAACCTTAGGTTCTATCCTTGACTTGCTTGGTCCAGTTTCAGCAAGTATACTGATGGGTCAATTAAACCACATCACAGCCTCTCTAGTCATTTTCTGATTAGCCTTGCTATTTGATCAATTTCCTTGGGACCCTCACCTTATCACCATGGCCTACCTACAGAAGAACCTCATTGAGTCAATCTAGAAAGAACCCCTCTAGCTTTGATGTTTCCTCTTACTAATTTCTTCATCCACTGACTCCAACTCCACTTTTTGCTGGTAAATTTCCATTTGTCTGGATTGTACTTGCACTCAATCTCTCCTTTACTATAAAACCTTCATTGTAGTAATTGGATGAAATCTTCCTTAATGTCTATGATAAGATAAAATGAGCAATTTTTTAAAAATTTTATGTATATTTATTAAATCATCCTTCATATTTGTACAATGCATGATTTCCCTGTGAAATTCTCACCAATTCATCCATGCACCATCACCATTGTCCCTTGTGCTCTTCCCATGCCTATCCTGATCTTTCTCCCTCCTCTTCCCCTACAGAATGTCTCTGATCTATAGTTACCTGAAGATTTTGATTTTTACTTTTAGTTACCTTTTCCCCCTAATCTTTTATTTGATTCTTCTACATTCCTCCTATAAGTGAAACCATTTGATACTTTTCTTTTTCTTTCTGGTTTTATTTCACTGACTTATTTCTGGCTTATTTCACTGAGCATAATCCCTTCCAGCTCCATCCATGTTGCAGCAAACTGCATGAGTTTATCTTCTTGATTGGTCAGTAATAATCCATTGCATATTAATTTAACATATGTTCATTCATTTATCCATTAGTTGTTTCATTAAGTAACTATTATGTGCCAAAATGATGCTAGGAGCTGGAAATGTAATAACAAATAAGCTAGATATATACATTTCCTTACTATTTATAAACTAGTACTTACTGGGTATGTGTATTTATTCACTTCTTTCCTTTTTCCATTTTTCTGTATCCACTTTTAAAAATTGATTTGAAAGTGCTCTTTCTCTTATTCAGTCAGTATATATATAAAGAACACCAATGTCAGACTCTGTTCTGGATACGGAATAGGGTATAGAACAAGATACACAAGGTTTCTTCTTGTAAGAAAGCTTACATTGAGGTCTGAGTGAGAACACAATTAGTAAATAGGTCAAGAAGGATGTTAGATAGTGACAATTGCTATGCAGATAATTACCTTCAGGTGATGTGAGAGAAACTGAGTGATTACTTTTGATTGAATATTCAACTTTTAATGCGTTAATGACATTAAAGCCACTGTCTCATAAATGGAAAATCCTTTCCCTAGTTTAATCCTAGCCTTTTAAAAACTTTGGTAAAGGGCTATTATTATAGCTTTTTTCTTATTATGATAACATATAATTATTTTGAAAATCAGGAAGAAAGCAAAAATCAATTGATAACATTACTCATAAGTAAACCCTACAACAGATGAGTATTCGTCCTATCATTTTCAGTATGCATATATATTTACCTACTTACATGTATGTAGTTTCAGTTGATATAGAATATATTGTATTATAACCATCTTTCCTATGTGCAAGGAGTTCTCCCAGGCACTGAGAATTTTTTAAAATTCTAAAATAATAAGCAAAAATAGGCATGAAATGTGCCTATTTTTAATTTTTTTTAACTTTGAAATCAGTTTTTAAGTTTACATTAGGTGGTAGGCAGGAGGATGCTTAGAACATAAATAATAAATAAGTGTAAGACTCGGTGTGAAAGTTCTTTTTTTTTTTAAGGAAAAAAATAACTTTATTTTCTTACATCATTGTTCATTTTTTGTGCAATATTTGATTTTCCTCCTCAGGTGTAGACCCCATAATTCTGCTATCACATCACCAGTGAACTATCACCATGTTCTCTGTGTTATTCCATCTCCGATTTCAACACCCCTCTCTATTCCTCCCTTGCTGTAGCCCTCAGATCTATAGTCAGCTTGGTAGTTTTGTCTTTTTCTTGACCTTTTGTTCTGTCTCTCTATATAGCTTGAAAGATCTTTAATAGGATTAGCATGCATAAAGAGAGAAGAAAGGATATTCCTGATAATAGTTTCCAAAAATTATCCATTCTTTCATGGGCAAAATGCCCAGCCAAATAGGCTTGACCTGAAGCAGGGCCACTGAAACCCAAACGTTTGCTCAAATCCAAGGCATCCTTTGGCAAAGAACCACAAAATAGAAGAGAGGTTAGGCAGATCTGGGACAGAAGAAGAGATCCAAAAGTCAAAATCAAAGTACAAATCAAGATAACAGCTGCCACTGTCTTTGCTGAGGACTTACCCATGTAAGACCTGAGAGTGTCTTACCCATGTATTGCTTCTAAGTATCTCTTCCAACTGTATCTACATGTCTCTCCTTTACATGTCTCCTCCTCAGCAGTACCAGGATACAAACCAGTCTACAGAAGCAAGACAGAGAGAGAGAGACAGGCCAAACTATCTCCTGTATTATAAAGGGGCTGCTCAGCTCCACTCCTAGCTCCCAGTAGCTACCCTGCTCAGGAAGTCTGGTACAGGACATAGTGGGTCTTGCAATCCAAGATGGCTGCATATAAATGGGGGTGGGAAAAATGCTGCTCCTTCACCTTTTATGAAGATGCGTTCTGTAATAATGATTAAATAGCCAGTATGTTAGCTGTGTGGCTTTAGGGAAATTAATACTTAATCTGTGCCTTAGTTTCCTCACTTGTAAAATGGACATAATAATTGTACAAACTTCATTGGCCTGTTCTGAGGATTAAATGAGATAATTCAAGTGAAGCATTTAGACAAAACTCTGACTTCTAAATGTTAGCTGTTACTATTAAGAATTAATATTTTGGTCTTTTAATAATGATGTTTTTACATTTGAATTGTGAAACCAAAATTATTAAAATATTGATGAAATTATTTTTTGCCTTATTTTAATACCTACCAAGTTCTTTTGTGTCATGATCTTTGAGTTTCTTAAGTCATCTCTTAGACAAGTGGATGTTTTCATCAAGTAATTTTTTTCTAGACAAATTATTTTATGAGTATGATATGCTTAATTTTTAAAAAAGATTTATTTATGCATACAAGAGCTGTGGTACAGGCCAAGTTGAGGGAGGTGAGAGAATTCACCAGGGACAAAGTGGGGAGCAGAAGAGGCAGATTTAACTGAAACACACTGCTGAGGGCAGCAGCAGGCGCAGCAGGAGAGGTGTACTACACCTTGTGGGTCTCCTTAGAGATGGAACACGTACTGCAGTGGTTGTGGTTTGCTTCATAGTGCGTTGCTTAACCCACTGCGCCACCAGGTGGGCCCGAGTACGATGTGCTTTAAAACACATCTTTGTATCTTTTTGTTGCCTTTGAAAGTGAAAGAAGGTATATTGGCTAGTTATGGAACTCCTGGGCAGTTTTCTTTCTCATATCTTTATAAACTTCTCCATTGTCCTCCACTGTTTTCTGTTGAACAAAAGTCTAGAATCTTTCTCTATTTTGGTCCAATTATAAACTATAGGATTCTTTGTCCTTAAAATTCTAAACTCACAAGGATATATCTAAGTGATACTTTCTTTTAATTCACTATGCGTACAAATTCTGTGTTTCTTTATCTCAGAGAAACTGTATATATCCATAAACAATCTTTGGTATTTGTCTTAATTTTCTTTTAAGTTTTCATTCATATCAAGGTTATATATAAAATAGTTTAAAGAGTGAAAGCATTCTATTTGTGAAAAATAGCAGATTCCTACACTCTCCCCACTCCCTCCACACCACCACACACATACATTTCTCCTTCCTAGGAAATAGTCATTTTCATTTCTCTCAGCTGATTATTTTGGTCTTTGTATTTATATACTTTTCCTTTATTGCTACTTCTAATTTTTTTCTTTTTGTCATAGGTACACTAAATTCCCACTAAGTAGAAAATAACTTTTCTTATTTTTCCTCTCCAATAACCCCCACTTTCTTTTGCTCTTCCCATCTGCATTTTCCAGTATATCCTTATCATAACTTTGGTTAGCTTAATAGTCAATGTTTTGCATTATTATTAATAAGTAAATACTATTCGCAGTTGGACTGTGAAGTGAGGTAATTATTTTCTCACATAACATTTTAATTGTTCAGGCATTAATAATTATTTATTTATTTTTTTAAGCGAAGGAGCTGTTTTATATCTACAAATTGATTTTATTGAGGTAACAGTTTATATTAGATTAGATATTAGATTTCAGGTCTACACCATTATAATTCCGCATCTGTATATGCTGCATGATGATCACCACCAAAAGTCTACTTTCCTTTCATCACCATATAATCACCCCCTTTCACCTATTTTAACCCCCCCCCCCCATCTCATTCTGCTCTGGTAATCACCAGTCTGACTTTTCTCTTTCCAAGTTTGTTTTTGTTTTGTTTGTTTAGTTTATATCCCACATGTGTGAGAGCACATATTTGTCTTTTTTCCATTTGACTTATCTTAGAAGAATACTCTCAAGGTCCAATCATGTTGTTCTAAGTGGCAAGATTTCATCTTTTTTTATATAACTGAGTGGTATTCCATTGCATGTGTCACTTAATAACGGGAATATACTCTCGAAAATGCATTGTTAGGTGGTCTTGTCATTATGCAAACATTATAGAGTATAACTACATAACCTAGATGGTATGATATTACTACATGCCTCAGCTGTTATATAGATGATCTGTCATTGACCAAAATTGCCATATATATGCATCTTCCTCATCCATTTGTCCGTCTTTTTATATTTCCTGGATTTTCAGTGTACTTTTCATTAACTCAACTACAAACTCCTTACCAACTGTCAATCTTGGTAAGGTAAATACTTCGTTGATATTAAGTATTCTAATTTTATTTTTCTATGTAACTATTTCTAGGAGACTTCTGAGCTTTTGCACTTTGGTTACTTATGCTCTATGTCTGATATGCATTTGGCATCCTATCATTTCTCTTCACTATTATTTGAGAATTCCCTTTGCCTTCCTCCTGTTGGAATCTCTGTCTTCTGTATGATGTCTTTTTTATGGTTTACCCTCTCATTTTCATGGAACATATCCCCAGGACCTTTTCCAGAAAAGTGCACAAAGAATAAATTTTTAGAAAATTACTGTGTCTGACATGTTTGTTTTTATATTCTACTCTGATAGGACTAACTTTTTGGCCAGTATGCAATTTTAGGATAGGAGTTTGGGTTTTTTTCCCCTTAAGATTTTAAAGATTTTAAAGAAATTGGTCTATATCTTCTAGTGTTCATGGTTGTTCTTGGACAGTATAAAGCCATTCTAATTGATTCTTTGTATGTGAATCAGCATTTTATCTCTCTCCTTGAAAATGCACATCCTGCATTTCTGGGAAATTTTCTTAAATACTTTCATTGATGGTTTTTACCTCTTCTCTTTTTTCTTATAAAACATTTTAAGAAAAAAATTTAGTTTTGTTTATTTTATTGTACTTCCTAAAATATTGTCTTATCTTCCAACTCCTTCATTGAATTTTATATTTATTTATTTATTTGCAATTTTTTAATATAACAGTCAATGGAGTAAAATTGTAACCAGTTTTTTAAGATACCTTATTAATAATACTGAGTTTTATTTTTCTTTGTGATAAGTATTTCATGTTTATTATCATACTTAAATCCCACAGTCTGTCAAATAGCATTATAAAGTTATTTTTTTCTTCTTCTTTATGTATATATATTTGACATCAAATGTAGTCCCCATGGAATTCCCACCACTACTTCACCAGTGCACCATCACCTCAATCCCCTGTACTCTTTCTGCCCTGATCCCAATCTTTCTCCTCCCCTCCTACCACCCACCCACCCCTCTACCCCCACAAAATGTCTATGATTTGTTGTTGTCTATTTTTGTTGTGTTGTGTGGTGGGGTTTTTTTTATTGCTATTATTCTTTTTCTTGATCCCTATTTGGCTCCTTGAATTTTATATTTATTATATTTTTTTATTTTAAGAGTTCCTTTTGTTCTTTAAATATTCTCTTTTTTTTTAAGGATTTATTTATTTATGCATACAAGACCTGTGTACAAGCCAGAGGTGCAGCGGGTGAGAGGATTCACCAGAGACCGAGTGAGGAGCAGAACAGGCAGACTGACAGAAAACACTGCTGAGGGGAGCAGCAGGTGAGGCAGGAGAGGTCTGCTGTACCATGTGGGTTACTTCCCTGGCTGGGGATTGAACTCATGCTGCAGTGGCTGCCAATAGCTTCATAGTGCTGCAGTATAACTACTTGCACCACTAGGGAGGCCCCTAAATATTCTTGTATGATTCTGTTCTTACTTCATGGATATTTCTTTGAGGATTAATGATTTTTGTTTGTTTCTTCTCCTTACATGGTCTCTCTTTCAAATTGCCTTTTTCTGTTTATTTTTGGTGATCTGATCTTTATCTCATATTCAAGACTTTCTTTAACAGTTGTTAATCATTGTTAGTTGTGTGTTTATATTTAAATCTGGTAATTTAAAAAGCTGTTGGAAATAGTGCTTAGAGATAATTTGATGACTAAGCAGCTCTACAGGTGAAGCTCTGTTTCTTTATACCTAGGCTAGCCTATTTCCCCAAAGATGCTTCCACTGTCCTTCCTAGAGGGCAAAGACCTGGTTTCTTGGCATGATGAACCAGTTAGGAGAGAGCACTATGGGCACCAGCATACAGTGAGTATCTATTCCCTAATCTCAGCATCAGGTGATTTACATAGTAGGCTCTCAGCTTTGCCAATAATTCCCCCAGAAAAGACGTCTTTTGTTTTCACCTTCCAGAGCTCAAACTCGTCTTTTGCCAGCACTGGAGGGGTCAGTAACCTGGCTTCTCAGAGTGGGGAGGTGATGGGTCTCAATTCTTCCATAGGTACCTTTTGCAAACATTCCTGTGCCTTCAGAGACTAAGAGGTATAAATAGGATTTGTTCTCAGGTTCTCTTAGTGTTGGTTTTGGATGAACTTTCTCTAGTCTACTAAAGTATTGCCATTCTTTCAATTATTCTCCCTCTTCCAGAAGTTTAATGCTTTTGTCCCGTTTTTCTTGCCCTTGTAGGTTTATGCCTCTAACATCTTTGGGACAACTATATACATAAGAAATCTCCATTATCTGCCCTTTGTTTCTATGATCTCAACTCTCATTTCCATTCTCTGCCCTCTGTGTCTATGAGCTCATCTCTGTTCATTTCCCCTTTCTGAGAAAGATTCTAAAGTTTGCCCTCCATATCATTTAGCATTTTACTGCTTCTAATGTAGTTATACATTCCACATTGTAGTTTCTTTGTAGTTGCTCCTTAATTTACCTACTTTCCTTCTATTCTTAACCTATCTGACTGCCAGCCCAAGCCCCCCACTTTTCATCTCAGTCTGCACATTTCATCTATTACCTCATTCTTAATGTATACTTTCCATAATTTTTATTGCAAATATAAAGTAGGTGTTTTTATATACATTGCATTTAATAAATTTTGTTCAAAGGGTAATCTTCTTCATCTTGAGTACAATTTTCCTTTTATATGACATAACATCTTTTCATAAACCTATAAGACTTTTACTCCTATTTACTCATCCTTAAGTGACTGATGTTGTTGTGAATCTTAGTCTTTCTCTGAGTCATTTAAGAAATTTTTTTTTAAAGATTTATTTATTTATGCATACAAGCACTGGGGCACAGACCAGAGGTGTCGGGGGGAGAGAGGATTCACCACAGAGAGCGGGGAGCCGAACAGGCAGATAACAGAAGTACACTGCTGAGGGGAGCAGCGGGCACAGCAGGAGAGGTCTGCCGCACCATGTGGGTCCCCCTCCCTGGCCGGCAGCAGGGATCGAACTCGTGCTGCAGTGGCTGCGCTTTGCTTCCTAGTGCGCTGCTTAACCCACTGCGCCACCAGGGGAGGCCCCATTTAAGAAATTTTAATGGGGTATTGGGAGAATTTAATGGACACCTAGTTGGATCCCTTTATAATTTGGGACTCAGCCTTTTTATTTTCAAAATCTATTGAATTTAAGTAACACATTAAAGACTGGAACTAAGATGTACTCATTGTAACTGAAATAACATATAATATAATTAGGGTTTTGAAATGGTCATTTTGAATGTTACAAAATGTCCCTGAACCATCTTTAGTAAGACATCTCTTCTTGAGGTCGTTTTACCCTAAGACTATTTCTTTTTCATTGCCTTTTCCACTGAGGGGTGTAGTCTATGTTTAAGGAACAACAAGAAGTTACATATACCTCATTCACGTGGACATTAAATCTAGGACTCTGGTGTCAGTACTTCAACACTACTTTCTTGAGCAAACACTCATTAAATACTCAGAGTAATGGTGTCTTGGAGGTCTTAGTGTGATTCTTAAAACAAGGTCTGTGATCCTTTACCAATTCACTACTGGTCCACAATGAGATAAGTACAGAAATTAAAGATAAATACTTAGAGCATATAAATCTCATGCCATCTACAATCAAATAAAAATATTTTGGAAATGATTCTGCACCCCCAACTCCAAAGTATCTTTCCCCCACAACACCAATTCTCTGGTACCAACTAGATGTCCTATAATTTCATTCAGTTCTGACACTAGATGAAGATAGTGTCAGATCCCACAGAGTAAGAGTTCAGTTCCACAAGCATGCCCACTTCAGCTATAAATCACAAGCGCTTCTGACCAACTGGCCAACTGGCTATAAATCAGATATAGATGCTCACAGAACATAAAGAAGCATTTTGCTTATTAGAGCACCAGTTTATTATAAAAGCAAATAATTCAGTAATAGCCAGATGGACAAGATACATAGAGCAAGGTGAGGGATGGATATGAAAGGGCATAGCTTTCAAGCTCTGCCTATATTTTCATGTATTTCCAACATAGAAGCTCATCAAATCTTTCCCTTTGGGGGTTTTGTGGATGCTTCATTACAGAAATACGATTGATTAAATCAATGGTCGTTAGATATTGAGTCAAACACCAGCCCTGATCCTCTCCCAGGAGTCAGGGAGGATAGAACTGAAAATTCCAACTTCAAGTCACTTGATTGACTCTCCTGGCAACCATCACTAGGTGCTATTCAGAAGTCACTTTATTCACATAATTTCAGGAGTAGTTGGAAGGGGTATTTCTTGTATAACAAGCCATCCTAGTCATTTTTAGAAAATTCAGAAATTTAGAAAAAAGTTTTGTGCCCAGAAATGGGGATGAAGGTCATAGGATTAATAGATAATGGGTAGGCAGGCAGGCAGGCAGGCAGGCAGGCAGGCAGGCAGACAGACAGACAGACAGACAGACAGACAGACTTATAGATAGATAGATAGATAGATAGATAGATAGATAGATAGATAGATAGATAGATAGATAGATAGATAGATAGATAGATAGACACTTATTATAAATTGTGGTATTACAGGGACCTATTCATAATAGGTCAGGACAACAGATACTGACTGGATTGAACAGGGGAATCTTGAATATTTGGTCACCTTATCCTTAGACTTCATTAGTGGTAGGCCCCTATGGTCTACAAATGACCTGAATCTCTTTTTCTGAGTCTAGTATACTCTTAACTCCCACATCCCAGGTCCCATACACTTGTTAAGATAGCTCAGCAAATAACTTGGACCCCTTGTGCCCACCGTTTCCTAAACCATTCTAGAAAGTTGAGTCATGATTGGACCCTATCTTGCCCATTTACCACAAGATGAAACTTTCGCCTCTACCCCCCCACAAAACTTTCATCTCTTCCCAAGAGGATATTTAAGATACCTAGTTGAGACGTCTTAAAATATAATAAATAGTCATGACCATTTAACAAACTATTGAATGCATTTCATTTGAAATTTCAATAGTTTATGTGTTTTTCAGCAAGTATTTTCTGGAGTTTTTTTTGTTGGTGGAGGTAGAAATTAGACCACAGTAGAAATCTTTATTATTTTAGTTGAAACTCTGTTGGAAGTTTCTGTCAAATATCATGTATTACTTTGGAATTTTCACAGTGGTCTTCACATGTTTTCGTGACATAATGACAAAGTTAATTTTTTTAATTCCATATTCCCTCATACATTTTAAAGCTGACATACAAACATTTTCATAGTGTCTAAATTATTGCAAAGATATAGTTTATAAATTTTGTCACTTAAAAATAAAATTTCCATCAATTTTCAATGTATTTAATGAAGACTACCACATATTCAATGGAATATAAATATCATCATTCATTAAAAATGCTTAAATTCATCTCCAAGTTAGGAATTATATATTATTATTCTTTTTTTCTTTTAAAGTATGTATCTTTACTTCCCTCATAGATTATATGATTGTGGACTTAAAATGTTTTTTATTAATTGTATCATAATTCTTTTTTTTAAATTTTATTATATTTAATTGCATTTGACATTGTTTGTTTTCCCCAGTGGGTTCCCACCACCATTTTACCCATGCACCGTCACCTCAGTCCCTTGTGCTCTTTACATCTCATCCCCGTCTTTGCCCTCCCCTCCCTCCACCCACCCCCATGGTCCCTTGGGTTTATCTTTAATCTTTTGATCTTATTGAATTGTTATTTGATTGTTTGGTTGTTTTTGGTTATGATTGCCCATTTCCTTTAGTTTTCTCTTGTTGTTGTTTTTGTTGTTGTTGTTTGTTTAATTCTTTATAACAAAGTATGAGTATATATGTATCAATTGAAGTATTTAATTTCCTACAAGTCTCAAGTATTAAAAACTTTTCTGATTGATTTGTCATGACAGTTGTTAGCTTTTTGTTCAATTTTTAAAAATTTTAACTTCTTTATTTTTATATACTTGACATTAAGTGTAGTTCCTGTAGAATTTCCACCACCAATTCACCCATGCAATATCACCTTACTCCCTTGTACTCTTCCCATGCTCATTTTGATCCCTCTTCTTCCCCTTCCCCTGTAAAATGTCTCTGATTTATCATTGTCTGTTTATTTTTGTTTTATTGTGATGTTGTTTTAATAGTTATTATTCTTTTCCCTGTTCTCTTATTTGGTTCCCATATATTCTTCCTATAAGTGAAACCACCCGATATATTTCTTTTTCCTTCTGGTTTATTCACTGAACATAATCCCTTCTAGCTCCATCCATGTTGCTATGAATGTCATTAATTTGTCTTTTTGATTGCTGGTTAGTATTCCATTGTACATATATACAACATCTTCTTGATCTAGTCATCTCTTTTTGGGCATTTGAGTTGTTTCCAAGACTTACCCATCATAAATAGTGCTGCAATAAACATAGGTGTGCAGATATCCTTTCATTTAATGTTTTTGTGTCCTTTGGGTAGATGCCGAGAAGTAGACTTGCTGAGTCATATGGTAGGTTCATTCTTAGTAGTCTGAGGAATGTTCGTACAGCTTTCCATAGTGATTGGACTAGCTTGCATTCCCACCAGCAATGTAGGAGAGTTCCTATTTTACCACATCCTCGCCAACATTTGTTGTTGCTAATTTTTTAATATGTGCCATTCTTACTGGTGTGAGGTGGTATCTCATAGTGGTTTTAATCTGCATCTCCCTGACTATGAGGGATGTTGAACATTTTTTCATATATCTGTTGGCCATTTTACATTTCCTCTTTGGAGAAGTGTCTTTTCAGTTCTTCCACCCATTTTTTGACTGCTTGTTTACTTTGTTTTTCGTGAGTCCTGTGAGTTCTTTGTAGATCTTTGTGATCAGCCCCCTATTAGTTGTGTGGGGCTAAAACTTTTTTCCCAGTAAGTAGGGTGTCTTTTTGTTTTGGTTAGTGTTTCTCTTGCTGTACAGAAGCTTTTTAGTTTGATGTAATCCCAGCTGTTTATCTTTTCCTCCATTTTATTTGCTTTGGGGGATGTGTCTTTAAAGATGTTAATGAGATGTGTGTCTTGTAGTGTTTTATCTATGTTTTGTTCTATTTTTTTTATGGTTTCAGGTGTTAGGTAATTGTTAGCTTTTTTAAATAGATGAGAACAACATAAATATAATACAAACTTTGGTAAATTGACAAAAAATAACAATATATTAGGAATACATTTCCTCAAAAAATGAATGGGACTTTATAAAATTTAGTTCATTAATTCCTTCAATTGTATGCCCTTTTTTCCCCCACTGCTAAAAGAATTTTTATCAAAGCAAGAATTTTGTAACCTAAATTATGTTTCCTTGCATAAATAAAGAATAAATATTAAAAAAAATCCAAACGATTTAATCTAAAAAATTATTTCCACCAGTATATCAAATTGATCATCCTCTGAAAATTCTATCATAAACAAAAAGAAAAACACTAACTTTATTTGACACACTATTTTAATACTGTGATTTAGACATATATTGTCAACATCATGAAGATACAGATTTTACTCCTTTAACTTATGAAAATATGTTATATAATATAATTAGCAAAGTGAACCTTCTTTGTCAAACCACCTGGGTAACCAGATTTACTTTACAAGAAAAATTAGCTTCTTTTCCCCTAATTTTTTCAGTACAGCTATGTACTTATATATTTCAAGAAAGATTATAAAGCTTTGTGGAGTACATTGTAAATAGTATCTAACGTTACTAAAAGCGATGAGTTCTAACAGAAATCTAATATAATTGACTTTTCCATTTTATGTTTTAAAGTCAGGTTAAACTATGCTATTTATTACTTACCTTGTAATAATTAACTGTGTCACACTGAAATAAATAAAATGTTACAAGTAAATCATTATTAAATGAGGAGTAGAAAAAAGTCATTGCATACATTTATTAAATAAATGTTGCCATGTATCAAATACAAGCATTTGACTTTTCAGAATAGTTCAAGAGCCATGTATAATAATCAAAATAGCCCCATTTACTCTTTAAATATCATGGTCAAATTTTCCTTGTGTATTAAATAAAAGACAAAGACACAAATTGCTTCAAATGAATTGACTTGACCAATAGCATATAATTTTATTATTTATTTTTAATAGGAGATAGAAAATATCAAACATTTAATTTGACAAATAAGCTAAAGAGAGATTATAACTGGAATAAATATTTTATTAAGTGATTTATAAATGTTTAATTCATTGATTCATGTTTAATTCTGAATAAGCAAATTTCCACTGAAAGTCATATATAGTAGTCCCAGAAAACACTCAAGTTACATTTAAAGATTCAGTGTCATAAGCTTGTCCTGCTTATTCAGTTTGAAGATACTTTTCTTTCCAGCTAATGATATATCCTAGGCCTAAGTGTTAAGAGTAGCCTAAAATAACCTTAAGAAAGCTGGAAGTGCTATACTTATATCAGATAAAATAGACTTCTAACCAAGAAAGGAAATAAGAGATAAAAAGGGACATTATATAATGATAAGGGTGTCAATCTCGTAACACTCACTAATCAGAATGCACCCAACATAATAGCACCAAATATTAACAGACCTAAAGGGAGTCTTTAACAGCAGCACAGTAATAGTAGGGAAATTTAACACCCACTTACACCAATGGATAGATCATCGAAACAAAAAATTTAATGAGGAAACAATGGCCTTAAAATGATAAATTAATTGAAAAGGAATTAATAGGTATTTTTAGAGCATCCAAGCCAAAACAGCAGAACACATATTCTTCTTAGGTGTGGAAGGATAGAACATATGTTGTTACAAAAAACAAGTCCCAATAAATTTGTAAAAGTTAAATCACATCAAGCATCTTTTCTAATCACAATAGAAAGCTAGATATCAACCACAAGAAAGAAACTAGTAAAATCACAAATATTTGAAAGCTAAATAACATGCTACTGAACAAAGATTGGATCAATGAAGAAATAAAAGGAGAAATTAAAGGATTCTGGAGACAAATGAAAATGAAGATGAGCCACCAAAAACAATGACACACAGGAAAAGTGGTACTGAAAGGAAATTGTATAACAATACATACCTCCCTTAAGATATATGAAAAATTTCAATTTGACCTTACACCAAAAGAAACTAGAAAAAGAGCAAATAAAACCAAAAGTCAGTAGAAGCAAGAAAATAGCAAAAATTAGAACAGAAAAAAGATGAAACAAATAAAAAAGATAATACAAAAGATCAAAGAAACCAAGAACTGGTTCTTTGAAAAGATAAAATTGACCGGCTTTTATCTAGTCTCACTGAAAATAAAATGAGGGGAAAAAAAAAATCACAATTTTTTCATATGCCTGTTGACTGACCATTTGCATTTCCCCTTGGAGAATTGAAACATGGCAAATCTTATTATTTATTTTATTTATTTATTTAATATAATTTTTTAAAATTTATATATATTTGCCATCAATTGTAATCCCCATGTATTCCCCATCACCATCTCACCAGTGCACCATCACCTCAGTCCCCCGTGCTCCCATCTTCCC
>JAGFMF010011626.1:638475-662663 GCA_019455555.1 Galemys pyrenaicus
GGCCAGAGGGTGCACAAAGGACTGAGGTGATGGTGCACGGGTGAAATGGTGGTGGGTACTCCCTGGGGACTACAAATGATGTCAAATATAACTAATAAATTTAAAAAAAAATTTCAAGATGAAAAATCCTCAAGGTCAAATTAATTGAAAATGCACTATGCTGTAGTTTAGGAAGTAAGGAGCTTGTTGCAAAATCAAAGGATGTGTTATCATCATTCCTAAAAAGTCAAGAGTATCTTATTAAATACCTATCCTACCATCAAACTGTCACTACTAGTGCTAGATTATCCATGATACAGTCATAAGTTATCAGAAAGGCTAAACCTCAGAATAGGCTCAAGTTATTCTAGAGCTAGAGACAAGGTTATCTTATAGCTGTCATTGGGTATGCTATTCTTTTAAATAAAATGTCAGAATAACATCAAAGAAAGAACAAGATCTTTAGGGGCCACTGTCAGTGGGGAATGTAGAGAAAATAGAACTCTTCCATATCTGACTTGCAGGGAAAGGACCTTTTTCTCCACGTGAACTGAATAAGGTAAAGAAGAAGAGAAAAACAGAATGAACTTTGGTAAGGGAAGATGGAAGTCCAAGATGATGTGACAATGTGAAAAAGCCCTAGGTTGCTACAATTCAGTCCTAGGCCCCAGCTTTGAAGAATGCCATTGTGGGACCCTGAGAAAAAGTAATTGGGTCACCAAACAATTGTTACCGATCTTTGGGTAGCATCAAGACTAGGAGAGATATCAAAAGACTGTAGACAGTGGAATATTCTGATTTAAAAAAAAAAAAGGCAAAACCTGAAAAATTACAGACAGTCGTCTATAACCTCAATATCTGATAGGACTCTAGAATGGGTTACTAGAGGAACAACTTTAGGCACCAGTTGAAGGAGACTGAGTAAGACCCAAGATGAGTTCAGTAATAAATGCCAAGGTTGATTTATCTCCTTCCTTCCTTGGGTTATCAACCTTACAGCTCTGGGAAAGCCTGATCATACAGAGACTATTTCTCCATTGGTTAGACATTTGATAAGGTTTTTCATGGTATTCTTCTGAAAAATATGGAGAAATATGAAGTGGATTCTGGCACTCTGGCTGAGTTAGTAACCAGTTGGTTATGCCCACGAGGTGCTGACTAACACATTTATATCAAATTGCAAGGAAGTATATGATAATAAGTTCGCGGCTTGTGTTCTTCATCTGGCCCTATTAAATGCTCTCAGAATATACAGAAGACATGCTCATCAAATTTATAGTTAACCTGGAATTGGAGGTATGATGAATACTTACTTGCATGGCAGATGAGAATCTGTGGGCTGGATCTAAAAAGATGAAATTTAAAAGTGATTAAGATGAGAGCTAAGGAAATAATTGTCTGAGTAAATATGGGTCATATTTTTTCTGGCAGTAGCTGAGAAGTTTAGCCTAATTTGAATCAAAAAAGTAACATGGTTGCCCAACAAAACTAAGATTTTAGACTTTATCTAGTGGTGTGGTGGTAAATGTTTAACAACTGGCTCTCTCCAGGGGAAAAAAAATCCTTCATTTATAGCGCTTACCAGTTTATATAAATACACCATAGCCTAATCCTGGCTACCAACATATCATTGAACACAGAGTTTGTAAGAGATGTTCAGTAGTAGCATACATTATATATTTCTACTTTGCAGATGTAAATAACCTCAAGAAAAGAGTAATAGTAAAATGTAGTTGAATAATTTATTGTCTCTGGTTATAATATAATTATATAAATGTAAGTTTATGTAACACAATTTTTAGTTATGGCTATGTTTACCAGTTAGCTCATGAAAAAAATTGGCTCATGAAGAAACACCTGAAACTTATGTAATGTTATAATGCAATAGCACTTGATTAAAAACAAATTAAAAATTTAAAAACAATTGGCTCACATATTTCTTGAACATTTAGCATTCAACTATTGGAACTTCATGTACCCAGGCCTCAACCCATGATAACAAGATGTGAGGAAATTGGAACAAGGGGAATGGTAGCTCTGTTGTTCTCTGCAATTAAAGAGCCACACCCATTTCACCTTATTCCAGAGCACAAAACTTACAAGCCAAACTGTTCTGAGGTCAGAGCAGAGCAACCAAGATGGCAGAAAACCAAAGTCATGGGTGTGTGGAACAGTGGATTTAGTGGAATTAGTACTTTTTAGTCTCAAGTGAGAAAGACCTACATGTGGGTTTAGGATGAGAGGGTCAGGTGAAAGCTTGTTTTCAAATATTTGAAGAACTGTTGCTGAAGGACTCGGACTATAATCTATGGATGTAAAAAGATCCAAGGAGATTTATGCTCATTATAAGGACTTTCAAAACTATTACAAATAGAATCCGAAGGTAATCCTTCAGTGTAGGGACAACAGTATCTGGACAATGTAGTGTAGTTCGAGCCTCAAAATAGGAAGTAGGGTCTCCCCACATCTATGATTTCCTGATTTTCGATTCACTGTTCTTTCCAGGTATATGAAAAGAGGCATCCCCCACTTTTGGCTTTTCTTGATTTTTATTAGAAAAGTGTTACCATGTACTTAAAAAAGAACTTCTTTAGGAAGTTTTCAGACAGTAAAAGAAAAATATAACAAATATATCATCTAGCTTGTACAATTTTCAATTTATGTCTAATTCTTTATCATCTATATGCCCTCACCTCCCACCCCAGATCATTGTGAACAAATCCCACACATTCTATTATCACATCCATGACTACTTCAGTAGATATGTCTAAAATATACGAGCCCTTTGAAAACACAGTCACAATATACTCATCACAGTTAAGAAATTCACAATGATTCCCTGTTGTCATCTAATGCCCAGTCAAGTGTTGAAATTTTCCCAATTGTCTCATAAATTTTTTATTTGAATTTGTCCAGATAAGGATCTAAGGTTCACACATCACCACCATTGGTTAATATGTTTCTTAAGTCTCTTTTAGTCTATAGGTTTTCCTTTCACTACTTTTTCCCCTTGCAGTTCATTTGTTGAAGGTGGTATGTCATTTCTTCTGTGGAATTTTCCAGTCTGGATTTTTCTCTGAATGCATTGGTATGGTGTGTTTAATATGTTCCTCTGTCCTTGTTTTTTCTGTGATCAGATTCATGTTTGATTTGTGGGTGGGGACAGCAGAAATACTTCATGAATGGTAGTGAATATTTTCTTATTAGAAAGCAAATAATGTCTGGCTTTCTTTTTGTTATGTCAGCAGTCACTGATGAAAAGTATCTAGGCCCATTACTTCATCAGAAGTTGCAAATGACAGTATTCTAATTCTATCATTCCTTCTTCATTTTACTTCATTTACTAGGTGAAATATTTCTGTAAATAGAAATTTCTACTCATCAATTCCTTGTAGCTTGAAGTAAAAATTATACTGGAAGTGTAAATGCTTGATTATTTACTAATTTTCAAAATAATGAGTTGATCCTCTAACATCTGCCAAAGTTGACCAATGAGGTGTTTTATGTCATTATGAAATTATGGGTTTTTATGTATATTTTAATTTATCGCATTCTTATTCACAAGTTGTGCCAATTTTGGCCAGTGGGAATTAGTTAGGTTAGCTTCCAAGTCTTCTCAGCATGATACTAGTATTTGTCTTGATTTTTATATCTGGATTCAGCTCATGTGTTTTCTGTCTCAGATCTGCAATCAGTTGTTTATCAGGATTGCTCCAAATAGTCTTCATTTGCTTTTATAGCTCTCTGCTCCATTGTCTGGTTTAAACATTATGTCATTTGGATGTTAGACATATTTAATCAAAAGTAAAATATAAAGCCTTACAATAGTTAGCATGGGCAATTTACAGAAAATTTAGTCACTTCTCAAAATGATCCTCAATTCCTCTCTCCTCCCTTCTTAGAGGTCCTGCTTTGTTTGTCCAGCTGCTGTACCCTTACTCTGAACACTCTCTCCAGCTTGAGCAAATGTCCTATATTTTTCAAACAATTCTCTCAAACAACCAAATTAGCCCTTTATGTCCATCCTCTTAAAATGCTGCTCTTTTTTAGGTGACACTGCCTGCTGAGGAGTTCATTTAAAAATAACTCCTGCAAAAGCTTTACCCACCTAATGAGTCACTTCTGGGTAGCATGAGATTCTGACTTCAAATGCATATACATCAGGGCATCACCAGTTGCTTTCTTAAGAACCACACGAGTTGATAGTGCATTAGTACTCTTTATAAAATAAAGCAACTCATAATCAAAATGTATCCTGAGACCTTATAGAAAAGAAACATGCTGAAATAACAATAATGATAAATCATGTGTGTATCTTCCCTGGTGGTGCAGCGGGTTGAGCGCCACACCATGAAGCATTCGCTGCACAGCAGCGCTTGTTTGATCCTTGACTGGGGAGGGGAACCACATGGCCAGCAGACCTCTCTTGCCTCGCCTGCTGCTCCCCTCAGCAGTGTATTTCAGTCCATCTGCCTGTTCTGCTCCCCACTCTGTCTCTGGTGAATCTTCCCACCTCCCACGACTCTGGCCTGTACCCCAGCTCTTGTATGTATAAATAAATAAATCTTTAAAAAAAATAAATAATAAAATGTGGGGCTGGAGGTTGTGACAGCAATTTTTCTTGCCTTTCAATATTTCTGTGTGACAACAAATACAAGCTTTGTAAACAATCTTTCCAGGAGAGCCACCACTCAGACCTTCATCTTCCTCATACAACCTAAAAATCAGAGAAAGTGCCATAGGAAAAGGACAGTTGTACACAGGAGAAAGGAGAGAAAAAGCAACTGGGCTCACAATTATAGGCTCAGTTACAATGGGAGAAATCACACACACACATACTTATAAGTTATTTCATCAGAACCAACCACAGAATCCTAGAAGTTGCCACTGAAACTTAAGAGAGCCATGGAACACACTTTGAAAGGGCTGAGGTGTTATACTGGAAGGACAGAAAGAAGTAGAATGCAACAACTAGCAGGACCAGAGCTGGTTGGTCCCTGTGGCTGGACCTCCTGACCTGTTGGGAAGTGGGATTAGTTGCTACTAACTAATCAGTACTACTACTCAGTAACTTGTTTTTCTGAAGAAAAACCCAACTATTACCTCAGATGGAACAACTGTAAGAAGATTTAACATATAGAACTCTGAATTTTAAACTATAAATGTGGGCATGATGATTTGCATTATGCGATTTACTATGTCATTTACAAAGTCCAGGAATTTAAAATAAAAAATGTCTGAATAATGCGGTGCTTTAGGCCTCTGCATATACACATACTGTGCACTTAGCTTGGAAGCCTCTTTCCCCATATCTTCTCATCCTAACTAACTCATGCTTGTTCTTTAAAAAAAAAAAAGAAAGAAAGAAAGATTTATTTATCTATGCATACAAGAACTGGGATATAGGCCAGAGGTGCAGGGGGTGAGAAGATTCCCCAGAGACAGAGTGGGGAGCAGAAAAGGCAGATGGACTGAAATACACTGCTGAGGGGAGCAGCGGGCGAGGCAGGAGAGGTCTGCCTCGTCATGTCGGTCCCCACTCTGGCCAAAGATCTAACTAGAGCTGCAATGACTGTGGCTGCCTCACAGTGTGGTGCTTCACCCCTGAGACATCAGGGAGACCCTCATGCTTGCTCTTTAAGATTCCACACAGTGTCACTTCCTTTCTGTACTACCGTGACACTTAGTATATATCCCTTATAGCAATGCCTTGTTGTTATAATTATTTGTTAATTTCTTGTTTCCAACATACTGTGAGTTCTTTTGGAAGAACAAATTCTTTGTACCTCAGTGCCTGGCTCAGCAAATGGAATATAAGGCTCAATATTTATTAGGTGATCTTAAACTAATTCAGTCCTTCTAAATATAAAAAAACTAGTGCCCCAGGAGCCACCCTGGGGTGAAGGGAGTTGGTTGCTGCACGGTGAAGCATCAGCAGCACATCAGCATGAGTTCCATCCCCTGCCAGGAAGGAGACCCACATGACACAGCAGACCTGTCCCGCCTCGCCCCATTGCTCCCCTCAGCGGTGTATTTTGGTGATCTGCCTGTTCCGCTCCCCACTCTGAATCCTCTCACCTCCCACAACTCTTTTATGCACCCCAGCTCTTGTATGCATAAGTAAATAAATCTTTTTTTTAAAGATTTATTTACTTATGCATACAAGCACTGGGCTACAGGTCAGAGGTGTGTGGGGGTGGTGGGCGGTGAGAGGATTCAGGACAGAGAGCAGAGAGCAGAACAGGCAGATCAACGGAAGTACACTGCTGAGGGCAGCAGCGGGCACAGCAGGAGAGGTCTGCCACACCATGTGGGTCCCCTCCCTGGCCGGCAGCAGGGATTGAACTCACGCTGCAGTGGCTGCGGTTTGCTTCATAGTGTGTTGCTTAACCCACTGCGCCACCAGGGAGGCCCTAACTAAACAAATCTTAAAGAAACTAATGCCCCAAATAGTTTCTTTAAATATAGTAATGCAACAAGCCCTTGATGAGAGTCCACTATGTGCCTAACTCCATGTAAGGCTAAATGTCTTTAGTGTATTTTTTAAAAAAAATATTTATTTATGCATACAAGAGCTGGGGTACAGACCAGAGTCATGGAATGTGAGAGGATTCATCAGAAACAGAGTGGGGAACAGAACAGGCAGACTGACTGAAACACAGTGCTGAGGGGAGCAGCAGACCCGGCAGGAGAGGTCTGCTAGCCATGTGGGTTCCCTCCCTGGCCTGTGGCAGGGATCGAACTCATGTCTCTGGTTTGCTTCATAGTGCGTTGCTTAACCCACTGTGTTACCAGGGAGGCCCTCTTTAGTGTATTTTAATTTTGATTCTGAGTGTGATTAATCTGTCATGATCACCTTATGAAACCTCAAAGAAAGATTAAATTATGTTTGGAATTGATATCAATTTACTTTATTGTATTTTAAGTGAATGGGCATCATCTAAAAATACTGTCTGCAAAATGCTGCTTTATGGTGAATCTCTCTCTCTCTCTCTTTCTCAGGAGGTGGGAGTGTTGAATGCTCATTTTAATTTAGGAAACACTGGATTAAGTTTCATGATTTTTCCCTAGACTTTCAACATATTAATAGTGATTAGTTAAATCTCTAACAAGAGCAGCTACTATGCAGTTTCCTAAATTCATCTCACTATTGAACCTTCTTCATTTTTATTGTGCTTATTATTAGACTCCAGAAATGGCACTCTGAAAAACACGAAGAGTCTTGGTAAATGCGCTTGTTCTTTGAGAAGTGCTCACCCATGTCAATGAAGACTTCTAGTGCAAACAGCATTTTTGTCAAAAAGTTGGTGATGAAGTCCTAGGGGAAAGAAGGTAGCTGGAAGGATCTAGAAGGAAGACTTGGAGAAGAGGTGGGATGAGTTTTTGGAGGTGTCTGGTCACTGTCTAAGATCTGAAAGAAGGGAAGTCACATGCAGGCTTTGAGGAGCCATTTTCTTGAAAAGTTATGTGAGGCACCTAAAGCACAAGCAAATGGGCTTTGGGGTAAGAAATAGAGTATCACAAAGAGAGTGGTGAATGTTATGAGAGAAGTGAGAACCTCAGCCCTCTAGGAACTCCACGGGTCATGGCACCCTGCCTGCAGTTCCCCATGGGCTGTCATGCATCCTGTTCACGGTGTCTGAGGGCAAAACAGGAAGGAAATGAAGTGCTACAAAATAGGGGCTCGGGTAGTTTCATTATCTGTGAGCCCCACAGGGAACTCCTAGACATAACTGGGGCTGGATTTAACAAGGGCTGTAGTAACGGGGCACTGAAGTAGATAGAACAAGGCTACATAAAATGCAGGGCCCAATACACATGAAAGTGTGGGATCCTTGTTTTAAAATTAGGCATTTTAGGACACAATAACAGTGCATTACAAGAAGCACAGGGCCCTTCTGAGTGTGGAGCCTTGTGCTGCTACAAGGAACTCTGAAATTGGCCTTGCCAGAGAGTTTATCAGTAGTCCCAGAACCCCTTTTGAGTCCCCCCGCTTATGTGTTTTTTTAAAAAGTAGGTCTATTTCTCTCAAGGTACTTGCTTATTGTAGAAACCCTGTTGACCAGTCACTCTGGATAAATCTGACTTTCCTATATAATGAATCTCTGTACACATTAATATCAGGAATGTATTTAGCACAAAAATCCAGGCATATACAAGCTGTTCCCACATAAATCACGAATAACATCCTTTCTTCTGTTGCCCAAAATAAAGATAGATTTGCAGTTGCAGAGCAGAAATGTATAACCTTTGACTTTGTGCTAGGGTTAAATACCAGTATTTAGTTGATGCTGAGATAGCACTCAGCACCCATGCTGAGTTCTCTCAAAATGAAAAACAAACTCAGGTGGAAAATCAAGGCAAGCAATGTCATTTGCTATTTTTGGAGATTAGGGGAAAAAAAAGTTGTGGAAAGTGTTGTAACAAAACAACATAGAACAGCACACCCTGAGTGTGAAATAAAACAACACCCTCATGCTTTTCTTGGTGACTGAATGGAAGCAACTAGGCGGAGGAAGATTTGTCTGGAGAGAGCTGGTATCCTCTTGCAGGAAGACCATTTATCTCTTGAACATGGAATGAGAGTTTGAGTTACCTCACCATGAAAAATTGATCTCCACCAAACACAATCCCACCCCTGAGATCTCCCTAAATGTTCATTTGGGGAAACAATGAATATGTGAGAGTAGAAGGGGGTCAGGATCAGTTCCCCAGGGAGTCCTAATATACTGAATTTTTGCAACTGAAAAACTGCCCTTCAGCTCCTTCTATTCACCTTCTTTACAGTTTCTCTTCTGCCTGCCTCTTCCTATTTCACCACAGAGAGGGCTGCTTCTCTGAGACAAACCTGAGTGGGATAAGCCTGAAGTGCACTTAGAGGGAGACCATAATCACAGAGAAGGATTATAGGAGGGCCTAGGGACACAGGGTGTCACCTAGAGACAGATGGATCTAGAGGTAGGCCCTGACAAGGCGAGACAGGATGGGACTGGAACATGGGCAAGAGAGAGCTCTGATAGCCTCCATAAACAGATGAAGGTTCTGAGACTCAGGGAGGTCATGGAAATAAGTGGTACTACCAGGATTCAGCCTAGCCCTATTTCCTCTAAGACTCAAGTCCTTTCTGCTGTATCAGCTTTATTCCTGTCTTTCATGACTATGATAGAAACTACAAATGCCAGGAGTGGTTTTGACTTGTAACCTCAATTAAAAACTGTTATTTCCAACAAATCCTGGAAATACTAATATTTTAAAAATATTAATTTAGATAGTAATGAATTGAAGGAAAGATCATGGGGGTAGGGGTAGAGGATGGATAACTAAGGTATACGTTGTGAGTGAAGATGAGGGATGGTTTTTGCAGAGCAATGGTACTGGGAGTGAGAACTAAGGGGACTAAGGGTTTGGGGGCTAAATTTCCATCTTCATTTCTTTCTTTTATATATATGTATTTTTAACATATATATGTATATATGACATCATTTTTCATTTTTGTACAATGTATGCTTGTATGCTTTCTCCTTTTAGGGGTATTCAGCATAAAATTCCCACCACCAATTCACCCAAGAACCATCACTATAGTCCCTTGCGCTCTTCTCTCCCGTTTTGATCTGTCTTCCTCCCCCTCCTTTGCAGAATAGCTTTGATTTGTGGTTACCTGCTAATTTTGTTTTTTTTTTTAACTATTATTATTGTTATTTTATTTCATGACTCCTTATTTGTTTCCCCTGTATTCCTCCTGTAAGTGAAACCATCCGATATTTTTCTTTTCCCTTCTGGTTTATTTCATTATGCATAATCCCTTCTAGCTCCATCCATGTTGCTGCAAATAGCATGAGTTTATCTTTTTTGATTGCTGAATATATTCCATTGTGCATTGTGCATGTATACCACATATTCTTGATTCAGTCATCTATCTTTGGGCATTTGTGTTGTTTCCATATCTTACCTATTGTAAGTAGTCCTGCACTAAACATAGGCATGCAGATATCCTTTTATTTATTTTTTTTTTAAGATTTTATTTATTTATGCATACAAGCACTGGGGCACAGGCCAGAGGTGTGGGGGGGTGAGAAGATTCACCACAGAGAGCGGGGAGCAGAACAGGCAGATCAATGGAAGTACACTGCTGAGGGGAGCAGCGNGCACAGCAGGAGAGGTCTGCTGTGCCATGTGGGTCCCCTCCTGGCCGGCAGCAGGGATCGAACTCGTGCTGCAGTGACTGTGGTTTGCTTCATAGTGCGTTGCTTAACCCACTGCGCCACCAGGGAGGCCCAGATATCCTTTTAAATTAATGTTTTTGTGTCCTTTGGGAAGATTCTTAGGAGTGGAATTGCTGGCTCATAGAGTGGCTCCATTTTTAGTAGTTTGAGGAATCCTCCACACAGCTTCCATAGTGGTTGACCAGTTTGCATTCCTAACAGCACTGTAGGAGAGTTCCTTTTTCTCCACATCCTCACCAACATTTGTTGTTCCTACTTTTTCTAATGTGTGCTAGTCTCACTGGTGTAAGGTGCTATCTTACTGTGTTTTTGATTTGCTTTTCCCTGATTACAAGTGATGTTGAACATTTTTTCATATATCCGTTGGCCAATTGCATTTCCTCTTTAGAGAAGTGTCCTTTTAGCTCTTCTGCCCATTTTTTTTTTGGACTGGATTGTTTGTTTTGTATTTATTGGGATATGTGAGCTCTTTGTAGATCTTTGTGAATCAGTCTCTTATCAGTTGTATTATGTGCAAAAATTTTCTCCCAGTCAATAGGGTATCTCTTTGTTTTGGTTAGTGTCTGTTTTGCTGTACAAAAGTTTTTTAGTTTGAATGTAATCCAACTGTTCATCTTTTCCTTCATTTTCTTTGCTTTGAAGATGTTAATTTGAGGTATTACTGAAATATGTCATGTTGTGTTTTGGCTATATTTTTTTTCTATATAATTAATGGTTTCAGGTCTTATATCCAATTCTTTTATCCATTTTGAGTTGGTTTTTATGCATGATGTGAAGTAGGAGTCTAGCTTCATTCTTCTGCATGTAGCAGTCCAGTTTTCCCAGCACCATTTGTTAAACAAACTGTCCTTGTTCCACTGCATATTCTTTGTTCTTTGGTCAAAGACTAGTTGTCCATGAATATGTGGGTTTGCTTCTGGGTTTCTATTTGATTCCATTGGTCTGTGCATCTGTTTTGTTCCAGTACTTTACAATTTTAATTATTATGGCTTTATAGTATAGTTTGAAGTCTGGGAGTGTGATATCTCCATTCTCCTTTTTGATCAGGAGAACTTTGGCTATTTGGGGGTTTTTGTGGTTCCATATGAATTTCATCAATATTTCTTCTATTTCTTTGAAGAATCATTGAAATTTTTATTGGAATAGCATTGAATCTATAAATTGTTTTCAGTGGGATGGCCATTTGATAATGTTAATTCTTCCAGTCCAAGAGCAAGAGATGTCTTTCCATTTGTTTGTGTCTTCTTCTATTTCTTTTAACAATGTTTTATAGTTTGTAGAGGTCCTTCACCTCTTTTGTTAGTATTTAATTTTTTTGTTTTAATTATAAAAGGGGTGGTTTTCTCAATTTCTTCTTCTTCAGATTGATTGTTTGCATTTAGGAAGGCTACTGATTTTTGTGTGTTGATTTTGTATCCTGCTACTTTATAAACTGATCTATAATTTTGATTAATTTTTCTGTTGGGTTTTAGGATTCTCTATGTATATTATCATATCATCTCCAACTAGTGATAGTTTTACTTCTTTGCCTATTTGGGTTCCTTGTATGTCTTTCTCTTGTCTTACTGTTCTTGCTCTGGCTAAGACTTTCAGTATAACATTGGAAAAGCAGTGATGAGTGAACATATTTGTCTTAAGGGAAATTTTAAGGGAAAGATTTTATGCTTTTCATTGTTAAGGATAATATTGTCTGTGGGTTTCTTTTATTTATTTATTATGTTAAGGTATGTTCTTAATATCCTGAGGATTTTGAGGGCCTTCATCATGAATGGATATTGAACTTTGTCAAATGCTTTCTCAGCATCTATTGATATGATCAAATGGTTTTTGTTTTTCTTTCTGTTGATGTGTTGAATTACATTAATTGATTTTCAAATGTTGAACCATCAATAGTTACTGTATCCCTGCAATAACTACCACTTGGTCATGGTGTATTATCTTTTGGATACTGTTGGCTAGGATTTTGTTGAGGACTTTTGCTTTAGTGTTCATTAGAGAGATTGGCCTGTAGTCTTCTTTTTTGTGTTGTCCTTGTTTGGTTTTGGTATTAGTGTAATATTGGCTTCATAAATCGTATTTGGTAGTATTCCTTCTCAATTTTTTGAAAGAGTTGATGTAAGATAGGCACTAGCTCATTTCTGAACATTTGGTAGAATTCATTTGGGAAACCATCTGGTCTTGGGCTTTTATTTTTAGGGAGGGTTTTGATTACTGTTTCACTGTTTGTAATTGGTCTGTTTAGGTGTTCTATTTCTTCTTTATCTAGCTTTGGATGATTGTATAGTTCTAGGAATTTATCCATCTCTTCTAGATTGTGGAACTTGTTTCCATATAAGTGTTCGTAGTAATCTGACTAATCTTTTGACATCTGCTGTGTCTGTTATAATTTCTCCTCTTTCATTTATGACCCTATTTATTTGTGTCTTCTGTTTTTTCTTTGTAAGTCTGGCTAGAGTTTGTCTGTTCTGTTTATTTTTCAAAGAACCAACTTTTGGTTTTGATCTTTTGGATATTTTTTAATATCTAGTTCATTTATTTCTGCTTTTATTTTTATTTCTGTTCTTATATTAGCATTTGGGAGGTTATTTTTTGTTGTTCTTTTACTGTTCTTTGAGATGGGAGATTAGGTGGTTTTTTTTTTTTTTTGAGTTCTTTCTTATTCTTGATATGAGCCTGTATTGCTATATACTGCTTTTGCTATGTCCCATTCATTCTGGAAAGTTGTGTCCTCATTGTTGTTCATCTCAAGATATTAATTTATTCTTTGATCTCCTCATTAGACCAGTGGTCTTCCAGTAGTGTGGATTTCAATCTCCTTGGAGTAGGAGGTTTCCTTTTCTTTTTATGGTTTGTTTCTAGTTTGATGAAAAGTTTATCTTCATTTCATAAGATTATGATATTAGAGCCAGAGTTGTAACCTTCTCCAACCAGAAGATAGCACTTGCAAAGATGTCTCGATGAAGTATGTAACAGTCACCCTCTAAGTGGTTTTGTGTTTGAACACCTACAGGGAATGAATGAGAGAAGGAAAACAAGAAAAGATAGAAAGGAAAAATGATGCTTAGTGTTAAGATTTTAAAGTTCAGCCTATTAAAAAGAATGGTGAGTTGTTACATGCAAATGGAAATGTAGCTTAGAAGCCACATGTCAAGGTTCACCATCTCTGAGTACAAACTGTTATATTGCCTTGAGTGTTTTAAAAAATTAAAAGTGAATACATTCAAATGAGTTTTTAAAAAAATCAAATCATCTAAAATTAAAATCTTAATTAAGTTTTATTACCATCATCATTACTCCTCCCCTCACTATTAACAAATTATAACTACAGAAAAATGTGTTATGGTTCTATACAATTATTATAAATACAACACACACTTTAAGAAATGTATACACACAGACCATAAAATGCAATCCTGTGAAACTCCACTGGCTTGATTCATATAATGTAGCTTAGAGTTCAATCCAATTTTTAAAAAATCTCTGCAGCATGTTATATGGTTTTAGAATAATTTGTTTAATCAATTTACTATTGTGGAGATCTCAGTTGTTTGAAGCTTTTGCCATTACAGTGGGAATGAACATATTTGGCATATTTTTGCTTGTCTAACCTAAGGTGAATGCTTTCATGTGGAATTGCTTAGTGAAGGAGGATTTCTTTTTTATTTTCATTTTTTTCATTGTGGTAAAATATGCATAATAGAATTTGTCATTATCACCATTATTATTTTTTTAAGATTTATTTATTTACGCATACAAGCACTGGGGTACAGGCCAGAGATGTGGGGGTGGTGAGAGACTCCACCAGACAGAGCAGAATGCAGAACAGGCAGATTGACAGAAACACAATGCTGAGGGGAGCAGCAGGCGAGGCAAGAGAAGGAGGTCTGCTACGCCATGTGGGTCTCCTCTCTGGCCAGCGGCAGGGATCGAACTCGTGCTGCAATGGCTGCAATTTGCTTCATAGTGTGTTGCTTAACCCACTGTGCCACCAGGGAGGGCCCCCATTATCACCATTGTTAAACGCACAATCCAGTGGTATCCAATACATTCATTATTTCACAGGATGAAAGTATATACCCATGAAATAGTAACTCTCCATTATCCTATCCCTCCAGATCCTCACATCCTCATTCTACTTTTCATCTCTAACATTTTGACTGTCATAAGTGGAATCATGTATTATTTGTCTTTTTCCTTCATTCAGCATAATATCTTACATTTTTACCGATGTTGTAGCATGTGTCAGAATTTCCTTTCTTTTTAAGCCTGAATAATATTCCATTGTATGTATAGGAGGTTCTATTTTTAGTATTTTGACAGCCTGAAATGGACCTTCCAAAAGGTGGTACCAACTAACATTCACACCACAGTGTGTAGGTCTGACTACTCCCCCTGATCCTGTACTGCTTTTTATCAAACTTTGTTTGCCAATTTGCTAAGTTGGAATGACATGTTATTATTGCTTCCCTTTGTAGATATGAGTAAGGATGACCTAAGACTACTTTGTTTCTTATGTTGTTCTACCTGCTAATTCACTCACTTTTTTTCTCTCCATTGTCCTTTTCTTAGTGATTTGTATGAGTGCTTTATAAATTAAAGAGTTTATCTGCTTAATATCTTATGTTGCAAATATTGATTCTTAATTTATCTTTTTACTTTGTACCTTCTTTTTTTTCACTTTTTATTGTGGAAAAATCAAATGTATAAAAAAGTAGAGAAAAGTATATCACCTGCACTCATTACCAAGCTTCATCTCAAAATTATTTTTTTATTTTTATGTTTTTAAAGATTTATTTATTTATGCATACAAGAGATGTGGTACAGGCCAGAGTCGCAGGAGGTGAGAGGATTCACCATAGACGGAGTGGGGAACAGAACAGGCAGACTGATTGAAACACACTGCTGAGGGCAGCAGCGGGCGAGGCAGGAGAGGTCTCATATTTTGACTGAGATCACATTGGATTATAGATTAATTTAGCAAGAATCACTATCTCTTTTTGTATTTTTAAAATTTTGCATTTATTTATAGTTTAAAGTAAATAGACAGTAGTGTTGCAAACGGGCTTTCTTCCATTATATTTTCTAACTATGAGTTTTGTACTTACCTTGTGAAAAGTTAATTGACCATGTTACTAAATTCTCATAATTTCTGTATCTGTTTTTTGCTACATAACAAACCACCCCAAAACTTAATGATTCACAGCTTCAAGCATGTGTTATTTTTTATGACTATCAGTCAACTAGTGACTCTTCTGGTCAGACCAGTTTATTTTATCTGTACAGACATTTGACACCTTAACTTCTCTGAATAGTCTGGATGGATCCAATCATATCTCTAGTAGTTGGTTTTGTGTCACTGGGACAATGGAAATAAATGATTTGACCACAAGTTTCACCACCCAACAGGCCAACTGGAGTCATGGTCTGAAAGTTTCTAAAAGTAGGTAAACAGGACAAGCTTCAATACATAGGAGCTTTCCAAGTTTCTACTTGCATCTGGTTTGCCAATGTTTCATTGTTCTAAGGACTTACATGGTCAATTCAGAGTCAAAGGGTGAAGAAATAAACTCTGCTTTTGAGAAGGACTACAAAATGTTGTAGCCATTTTTACAATTTCCTGCAACTTACTAACTTTCCTTTGCCTATTTTCTTCAGGTTCCTAGTTATTCTTTTGACATCATTACAAATAATACATTTCTCTTAAGAGGTAAATTTACCCCTTACATTATTTTCTTATTTATTTATACTGGTTAGGAATTTTGTAACATTGTTAATGTGTAATGTCCTCTTTCTTATTTTCATTAGAATTAAAAAGTATTGTGCTGCCCCTATGTCCATCGCAGCATTATTTATAATATGTAAGACTTGGAACCAAAACTAGACTACCAGATCAATAAAATGTGGTATATATACACGGTGGAATATTATTCAGCAGTCAAAAAAAGATAAATTAGAGCCATTTGCAGAAACATGGATGGAGCTTGAAGGGACTATGCTCAGTGAAATAAATGGGAAGGAAAAGAAAAATACCAGACGGTATCACTTATAGGAGGAATATAGAGGATCAAGAGGAAAAAAATAATAATTACATCAACAACAACAAAACAAAACAAAAATAAAAAGACAACTACAAATCAGAGACATTCTGCAAGGAAGAGGGAGGGATTGGGATCAAGGAGGGATGGGAAGAGTACAAGGGACTCTGGTGATGGCGCATGGTGATGGAAATTCTATGAGAACTACACCTAGAAAAGAAAGCAAACATTGTAAGAAAAATAAAATAAAAGAAATTTTTTTAAAAAGAAATAAACAATAAAAGTATTGTGCTGGATTATTACACTAGCAAAACAGATTTTACCTAGTCCTGAGATACACAGACTTCTGGTTTTTGCATTGATTTTGGTTTATTTAATCAGGAATGAGTGTTCAAAATTACTAAATAGCATTTATATATCCATTGAAGTTATTATATTTTTCCCTTTTGATCTACTCATGTCATGGCATGTTGATACAAATCTTAGTAATGAACCATACTTGCATTTCTGACATAAGCCTCACTTAATTGAGGTTTGTTTTTTGCTACAACTGAAATAGAAAAATTATGTCTCTATGGTTCTTCCTATTCTTGACTTTTTATATAAATGGAATAGTACAATATGTGGATTTTTATATATAACTTCTTTCACTTAGCATAATGTTTTCAAGATTCCTCCATCTTGTATCATGGCTCAATACAAAATTTCCTGTTATGGCTGAATATCTCACTGTATGGATAGACTGAACGTAAATATTTTTGAGATATCAACTGAGTTGATGCTCACATCCTTTCTGTATATTTTGCTTTTCTAGTGGGTTACATCTTATAAATGCATTCCTGAGATAAAACTTTTTAGGTCATGATTATTCACTAATAAATTACAAGCTTCAATTTGTTAGTATTTTATTTAACTCTCTACGTAACTTTTTGGTATCTCTATGTAAGCTTAACTTGTATTTCAAATTGCTTCTGCTTTCCTTATTTAGTTCTGATATGAGTTATACTAACACAGGAACAGTTATATAAGAGGAAATATTTGTTCCTTGAAAGTTTGATAAAATCTAATCATAGAATAACAAGATCTTATTCCTTTTAGGAAGTAGATTGCTAGCTACCATTTCGATTTCTTCTATGAAGATTATTTTATTTCATTTTTTAAGCCAATCTAGCACATACACAGTAAAGTTTATAAGAAGTTTAATGACATTTCATGAAGCAATACTCAAGTCAAGAAATACAAAATTAGGACCTCCCTGTTGGCGCAAAGATTAAAGTCTCAACTCTATCAAACTATCGCCAGTCACTATGGCAGACCTCTCCCATCTTGCTTGCTGCTCCCCTCATCAATGTCTTTCAGTAGATTCTCCTGTTCGGCTCCCCACACTGTCTCTTGTGAATCCTCTTATTTCCCCACCTCTGGCCTATACCCCAGCTCTTAAGTGCATAAATGAATAAAAATAACTCTTTAAAAAAAGAAAATCAAAATTGTTAATATTCTAGAAATACCAAAAGTGATTCCTCTCAATCACTACTCCTTTTCTTTTCAAAGATAATAATTACTTTAACCTCTGTGAGGATTATTTCCTTCATTTTCTTTATAGTTTTACCTGTATTTAAGCTTTGTTTAAATGGAATTGTACAATATATATTCTTATAGATATGGTCTTATCTACTCAACATGAAATTTAAGATTGATCAAACTTGTTATGTATAGCTATTGTCATGTTTTTACTTTGATGAATAGTATTTCATTATATGACTATACCACTATTTGTTTATTCATTCTTCTGTTGATGGAGTTTGAAGCAACTTCCAGTTTGAGATGATAACAAATAGTGCAACTATGAATATTCTTGTATTTGTCTGTTAGAGAACATGTGCACATATTTTTGTTGGGTATATCCCAAGAATGGCATTGTTGGACCCTAAGTTATATATGACTTAAATTTTATTAAATACTTTCACAATTTTTCCAAAGTTTTGTACCAATCTACACTTAGCATATGAGTATCTGTGGTCTACATTCTCACCAATATTTTGTAGTATTAGTCTTTTAATTTTAACTATTCTGGTGAGTATAGAATGGTACATGGTTATGTTTGTTTTGTTTGCATTTCCTCATTAGTGATGATGTCAAGTATCTTTTCAAGTGCTTATTGTCCAGCAGATATCCTTCCCCCTACCCAAAAGCATCTGTTGAAGTCTTTTGCCCATTTTTCCTTTGGGTTGGCTATCATTTTCTTTATTGGTTTGTAGGATTTCTTCATATTCCACAGTTAAGCTCTTCATAGGTGCTAGATGTTGCAAATATCTTTTAATGGATAAAAATTCTTAATACAAATTCTACATGTAAATGTTAAATTAATGTCAAAGTTATCAGTCTTTTAATGATTAGTTTTTTGTGTGTTTTACTTAAGAATTTTCCCTTTAATGAGGTCTTAAATTTTAATGTACTTAAATATATCAATCTTTTTCTTTATGCTTATTACTCATTAAGTAATCTTTTCCTACCTTGAAGTCATGAAGTTCTTCTTATAAATTGCTTTTAGAAGCTATAGCTCTTTGCCTTCTACATTCAGGACTATGATATATCTAGAATGAATTTTTATGTATGGTGTAAGATAAGGATCATGCTTCCACCCATAATTATCCAATTGTCCCAGCACCATTGATTGTAAACATCATCTTTTCTTTAGTCCTTTACAGTGCCTCTTCTGTCATAAATAAGCGTGTGTGTACAGAAGAGTCTCTTTCAAGGTTTATATTCTATTCCATTGGCCAAAATTATTTATAATATATGTAAATATATAGCATAGAAAGTCTTCCCCACTTTGTTCTTATTTAAGATTGTGTAGCTCATTCTTGGCCCTTTGCGTTTAAAACTCTACTGGATCTTCTAAATAATCATTTGAATATTATCTCTTGGTTTTACGGGTCACTTATCAGCATATATATATATATATATATATAGTCTATCTTAAGTCACTGACTAGGTTTATCTTAAGTCACTGAATCACTTAGGTCACTGAATCACTGACCCTCACAAAATATGTTTCCTTAGGAAACTGCCTTCTGAAGAGAGTAATCCTTATAAAGGTATCTTAAAGTTCCTTCTCAACAAACCTCATAGTAATTGTGCTCTCTTTCCAGTCTTCAGAAGATCACAGAAATAACTTTAAGCTAGAAATGAAAATGAGTAAAAAGATACAATTAGTTACAGAATAAGGTTATATATATGCAAGTATATGCAAAATATAACTACAAAAGTTTTTATTCAAAGCCTGACAGTTCTCAGTCCAGACTTGTTTGCTTAGTCTCTAAATTCATTACTCAATTCCATCTTCCCATTCCTATCTTTCTTCTTAGCTCCAATATTTTTCTATTTAATTGCTCACATTACTTGCCCCTTCATATCTAAGTCTGTGTTCTCTTTGGTCTCATTGTTCTGTCAGCAAACTTTTCTCTCATCTGAGTGTTAAAGGTACTCTTGACTTTTCAAAATGATTGAACATAAACGTGGAGGCATGTACATATTTTAGAGTACGTAAAACTATATGCACCTTTCTTAGGTACTGAATCCCATTTTAAACAAGAGTGGGCAAATACCTGGAACAATAGTTCAAAGCCTTGGGGTGGTCTATTATATAATTAATTAATAATCTCTTGGCTACTAATGGTGTCACAAACCATGCTGCAGTCCAGGTAAGCTTGTAAAGGAAGCACAAACCACTACAATCATTTATTCTCTATACAATGTTTTGTATTTTTCATTTTAAGGTATTCTTGCACTATGAATCTTGAAATATATAGAAAAGCATAGAGAATTTAAATACCAGCTATACTCTTACCAGTTAGATATTATTACTATTATTACTTTGGTATTTGCTTCAAGGTCCTTTTAATATATAACTAAGATTATACTGATGTTAAATATAATTTTATTTTCTACCTAAATGTTATATAAAGTAGGGTTCCACATCTTTAAATTTTTGATATCATTAAATGACTGTGAAATGTTCCTTTCAATGATAAAGGGAACTGTTTCCCTTTTATTAGATTGTAACTAGTTTCAGTTTTATCATAATGACAAATAATATTGATGTGGAAAGTCTTGTGCGTGACTCTGTCTACATTTCAGGATATTTTCATAGGCAAAATATTTATATGATAAATGACTATATCCAGAATATTTAAATAACTCTTACAAGTCAATAATAAGAAAACAAACAACACATGTTTAAATGAGCAAAGAATATAGACAATTTACCAAAGAAGATATACTTAAGGCAAGTAAGCACATGAAAATATGCTAAACATTAGTCATCTAGGAAATACAAATTAAAAGGATAATGAGGTCATACTACATATCCATTTGAATGACTGAAATTTTAAAAATAAAAAATATGAAGTGGTCACCATAAGGGACAACTGGAATTCTCATATCTTCTCATGTGAAAACGATAAAGCCCCTTTGGAAAACAGTTTATCAATATTTTATAAAGTTAAACTGTACTTGCCATACAACCTATCAATTTTCTTCCTAGAAATGAAACAAAATTCTACTTCCAGTAGAAATGAAAATATATCTTCACAAAGACCTATATGTAGATATTGACAGCACTTAATTCATAATAACCCCAAGCTGAAAACAACACAAATATTCATCAACCGGTGAATGGATAAACAAACAATTGTAATGTGCTTAAGCAATGCCATTATTTCTCAGTGATACCAATGGATGAGTTACGATAAACTAAATAATATAGATAAATCTTAAAAGCAATTTGCTAAGAAATCAGACACAAAAGAGTATTGATGATGTGATTCCATTTAGATGGCATTCTAGAAAAGGCAAAACTATATCGATAGAAAGGAAACTTTCTGGTGGTGATGGAAATATTCAATATAGGTCTTAATTATGGTGGTGGCTACATGACTATGTACATTTGTTAAAATGCATGGAACCGAGCACTTAAAATGAGTGAATTCTGGTTGTATGTAAATTATATCTCAAGCAAGCATATTTTAAAAATAAGGAATGATTTTGAGTGTTTTTAAACTTGGGCAGCTGACCTGCAGTAGAACCTAAAACCAGATGGGCAGATTCAGAAAGAGAAATGGGACTTGAGGGATGCAGGGGAGGGGGGGGATGGTGTCAGGATAATGACTCCTGGTTTTGGATGTGTTAATGAGGTTGAGTTAATGAGGGCATAGAGAGAGCAAAGAGAGGTATGGAAATGAGAAGAAATAAACCCTAGTGCAGTAATAAGGGAGAAAGACAGAGCATGAAATTGAGAGTAAAGTCTTGTATGTAGACTTTTTTGTTGCCTATTTTTATCTCAATTTATTTTCATTTGTTTTCTCTTTATTCTCTGGGTCTTTTCCTCTCCTGGAGGGTCTTAAACACCACGTATGACCGACCATTTTGTGCTCTCAACGTCTCCCTTTAAACATAACACGCACATGCATTCCTGCACACACATACACCCCTAACTCCACCCCCACAACCAACAATCGACCAAGCAAGAACAATAGGGGGAAAAAGCAAAACAAGAAAACAAAAAGGTAAAGAAGTTTGGCACCTGCACTAAAGCTCATAGTAAGGGGAATTCACTCTTGGTCCTTTGTATTACTTGGAGAAAAGTACCAGGTTATTTGCCCTGAGTTTCAACATTAAATAAGAAAATAGCCTTAATAGCTCCATTAGGAGCTGAGCCAAGAACTTTTCCTTTGGATTTGTTGTAAGTAATTAAAGGTTAACTGTGGCCTTTTCTTTGAACCTGGGGGAGGCAACCATACCATTCATGATCCTAATTAATCCAACTGGGAAACTCCAAAAAACGTCAGTAACCAATTCACGTTGGTTCTGGGTTCTGGATCTTTTCATCTGAATCCACAAAAAGCAATGAGCTCTGTATTTTTATTTCTATCCTATGGATGAGGCAAAAAAAATTCAGAAAATCCATTGGATCTACTCAGACCCTCATAAAGAAGGACCAAAGAACAGCTGTAAGGAGAGATTGTCCAATTTGACATCCTGTTCTTTGGTGTGCCTAGAAGAAGCAGACTAGAGCTTCTTGGCTTTGTTGAAATCTGGATCTGGACAAGTTGTCAAGAAATCAGCTAGATCTATGTTCGGTGGTCCAGGTTTGTGGATGGCATCACCATTTATTACAGTGACTCAGAGAAGATGAGGAGAGGAATCTGCGGTCCCTCAGGATCCTCTGAGAGAGCTGATGCACAGAGCAGCTTGCTCTTGTCTCCAGTAAACATCACAATACTTCTCACTCCAGCTTTGTTCCATGCTATACATCACACAGCTAGTGAGTATGGGAACTAGAGTAGGAACCTAAATTCTGTCTGACTCCAAAGTCTTACTCTCTGCCACCAAACTTGGCTGCCTCCTATTCTTTTCTAAAATTTCCATTATAGGTATTAATATGAGGTTAAAAAAAAAAAGAAACAGAAAGGAAGCTAGAAGGAAAGCTTCTTTTTCCATAAGCTTCCTTGAGGAACCTTCCAGTCTCCTTTTTAGGGGTGGGAGAGGGCCATTTGTGCCTTCTCTCACACTGTCACTCATTCCATGAAGGATTTCTCAACAAGACTGGGAGAAAGGTCACTCTTATATGCAGTGGCTGTTGGTAAATGCTCAGCAATTGTCTTTGAGGCAGGGAAAGGAGCCCTGACTAGTAGCATGTGCCAATTTTCATGGTGTCATTACATTCACCTTGGATTATTTCAAGCTCCCAAAGTAAAGTTAACCAAGTTTGCAAAATTTCTGCAAATTTTTAACATTTAGCTCCCACAACTGTTCTGTGTCAGCTATAGCTTACTAATACCCACATAACATGGTCAGGTAGGTTTCAGCTCCCTACTATTTATAGATCTTAAGTCTCTGGCCCCTTTTTTGGGGGGGGGGGAGAAGAACTACTTCTCTATTTTGTATCCCTTTATTGCTTCCATTTGTTTTCTAAAGCCATCACCTCTCTCCCTTCTTTCCTTGGGTTCAACCTTATAAGGTGTTTAGATTTTCACACACACACACACAATTAAAGAAAGAACTGTTGCATTTCAATGGTTTTTGTTTTCTAGTCCACTAAGTACATTTATCCTGATAGATAAAGGAACACAATGGCTTGGCTACCTGCCTTAAATAGGAGAAAGGAAAATTCTAATATAGAATGAACAAAACCAACTTCAAAGTAACTTCACTTCCCACTGCTCTGTTCTCCACAATATAATAGGGTGTAGTCTGTCTTTAGTCTGCATCTCTGTTCCAAGTGAGTTCCCAATAACAGCAATGCCTGCTGGATGATATCACTCCAAGCTTTCTAAGACATCTGAGTCTTAATTCTAAGCCCATTTCTGACTTTTCTCTTATATGGGCTCCTCTCTTTTCCAGGTCTGCCTCCTATTATCCCCGGCTCTTTCTCATTTGTTGAGACTGAGTCCTGGGCTGGAAGTTAGGGTAGATATGTGAGAGCATTGTGATTAGCACTCCCATCTGGATCCAATGAAATGGGGTAACGACTGTCTCCAAAGGAGGGAAGTATAGCGTTTCCAGAAGGAAAGAAAGATGAAAGATGCTGTGAGGACCAACGGCATACAACATAGGACTTGTGGACAGAACACAAGCATTCCTCCTTACTATCAAAGCAGGAGGAAGTATAAGAAGATTGGACACTGAGGTTTCTTTTTTTTTTTTTATTAAAATATTTTAAAATTTACATATACTTGCCATCAATTGTAATCCCCATGTGTTCCCCATCACCATCTCACCAGTGCACCATCACCTCAGTCCCTCGTGCTCCCATCTTCCCTCAACCCTCGCCCTCCCCTCCCCACCAGGCGTCCCCAGTCTGTCCTTGTCTCCTCATTTTTGGTTTCTGTGTCCTTATTGCTGTTATTGTTATTATTATTGTTCTTATTCCTTTAACATGGCAAACATT
>JAGFMF010011626.1:667839-681835 GCA_019455555.1 Galemys pyrenaicus
CTAGGGGAGGAACCATCTGGTATTTTTCTTTTGCCTTCTGACTTGCTTCGCTGAGCATAATCCCCTCCAGATCCATCCATGTTCCTATGAATGAGTCTAATTTTTCATTTCTGATTGCTGAGTAGTATTTCATCGTGTCTATGTACCACAGCTTCCCGCTGATCACTGTCTTTCAAGGGTAACCCTAAAAGTCTATGCGAAGTGGTAATTTCAAAAACAGAAAGTGATACCAATTTCACAAGTCTCTAGGACATCTAAATAAGAAAGAATTTGTGAAGATCCCAACACAAATTGTTATATTTTTTTCTCAGCTAGTATGGAAGACTTATCACTTCACAAGTAAGCAAGCCCACCCTACCTACATAACCACTAATGGTTTTAGAGAATTAGGAAATTCTCAAAAAACTGCATACATTTCATTGATAATGTAAAGTTGCTCCTGTAATTTGGTTTTTTTCTGTAGGATCTTAAGAGAAGGGACAAAGATATCAGATATGATAATGTCATGATGTATTTGTCCTAGAGAACGCTGTGAAGTAAGCTAAGGAGCATTAAGGACCCCACCCATGCTTTTTTTTTTAAGGTTTATTTATTTATGCATACAAGAGCAGGGGTACAGGTCATCCTTGCAAGCCTTTCCAGCACCCCACCAAACCCCCAAAGCATTGGCTCAGAATTTCAGGTGCTCTGGCTTCCCATGATGCCCTAGACTGGTACCTCATTCAACCTACTCATCATGGGCAATGACTAAACCGTGAGTCTGCAGTGCACACCTGTAGAGCTGGCTTTCTACCAGGTGACAGGCAAGCTGCTAGAACCTTACATGTTTATACAGTTCCTTTTTTCTTGGATGTTTTAGCTGGAGTCTTCTTGAAATACAGAATTAAAAGGAGGTTGTTTTTTTTTTTTTTTTAATGATGGGACATCTTGGAAGAGGCGCTTATGGGAACCATGCACTGAGTTTCTCATTTGGTCTGGCAAAACTCAGGAGGTTCTGCATTTCACTGCAGATGTTTGGTTTGGAAAGTTCCTTGGTTATCTGGCTTCTGAAGTCCTCTCTCACCATAGGGCTCCTCTGTGGGAGGACAGAACTCATCAATCATATTGCCTGAACATCAAGCTCCAGCTGTGTGACCCCAGGAGAACCTTGTTTCCCATCTGCATAGCAGAAGCAAGGATTCCACTTTTGCAGGATAAAAGCTTGAAGTATGGGGAGCAAAGATCTTCCCTGACGATTAGAATTCCCAAAGAAAGCAATTATTATAGATAAGTTGCAATATAAATGTAACCCCATCCTCTGAATATTTGTCATTTCACCCTTCCTTCTCTTTTCTACAGTCTCTTAAGAATTTTTTTAAAGATTTATTTATTTATGCATACAAGAGCTGTGGTACAGGCCAGAGGTGTGGGGGCGAGAGGATCCACCAGAGACAGAGTGGGGAACAGAACAGGCAGCTTAACTGAAACACATTGCTGAGGGCAGCAGTGGGTGAGGCAGGACAGGTCTGCTATGCCATGTGGGTCCCCTCCCTGGCCAGCAGCAGGGATCGAACTCTGTGCTGCAGTGGCTGCAGTCGGCTTCACAGTGTGTTGCTTAACTCATTGCGCCACCAATGAGGGGCCTCTTAAGAAATTCTTGAGGATGTAATTCATCAGCTAGACACTAAATTATTTTTAACTTTCTCAATTAGATGCTATTTCAGCTATGTTAAGCCAACACTAGAGATGCTGAACCAGACTTGAGGTCACTGGAAGAGGTCTCAGAATCACTCAACTTCAGACATGTAGAATTACTTACACTTTCAGAATTTTCGATGCCTTCCTTTAAGTCCTAAGTTTTAGGTCTGCTGCTTCCTTTGCTTCAGATTCGCCAACCCTATCACGCACATGCACACACACACCGAGTGGCTTCTGTTTGGCTTCAGGACTCAAGTTAGTCATCTCCATAAAGCTTCCCCTGATACCCCAAGTCTGAGTTTGCTAAGCCCTCCTCCTGCCTTTTTAAGCAGTTTTCTAAGCATTGACTGAATTTAGAGTCTTTACCAATAGACAACAAATTCTTTAAATGTCATCAGAGTCCTAATGTGTCAGCTACACAACCAGTAGTCAGTAAATATTGGTTGAGTTGAATGAGTATATGGGTCGTTAGTGCTACGGTTGTGCTCTGACTCTCATTCTGGTTAGGCATAGGCCCCCTCTCAAGACAGACGATTTTCTGAGAACATAATTCAGTTCAGAATTTTCTTCGTAAACTCACAGTTTGGTCCTGGAGAGCTGAGGAGAGGGAAATGAGAAGCATCAATTGTGGTCTCTGCCTTCAAGAGCTTCCGTCTCTTTGAGGATGTTACTAGTGTGGTTTTCTGACCAGTCAGGTCCTTTCAACATACCCCTGCACCCACCACCACTACCAGCACTTCCAACACTCCAGCAGTGCCCCAGGAACCACTTTCAGGCAGCTCTTTCACCTGCAAATGTTTAGAGTCTCATGAGTGAAAGATACCTTGCCTCCTTGCAACTTCAAGACATTCAGGGAAGCGAAACAAAGTGTATCCATGGCGAAAGAAGCAGGGTAGTAATGGAAGAGATGAAATTGCAAGGCTCAGCTGGGGCCAGGTCTTGAAGAACCTTCCAGCCAGGCATGATTTATCTTGATGGCAAGGAGCAGCACTGGAAGAGGAGTCAGTGGATCAGATTTATGTTTTAAAAATGAGTCCTCATGGTGCAGAGCGGAAAATTGACCAAAGGGGACAAAACTGGAGACAGGAAGTCCAGTTGGTAATTATATGTCCTCAATCCTGGCTACACATGAGAATCACCTGGGGACCCTTAAAGAAATATCTGGGAGTAGAACACAGACATCACTGTTTTTCCCCCTTCTAGCTCCCTAGTAATTCTCATGAACGGCTAGGGTTAAGAACCACTGCATTAGAGGTACTAAAAAATGTTCAGTTTGACTGGAGACTCCAGGGACATGAAGTAAGGCAGGAGGAGAAACATGCAGAAAGAGCTGAGTTTCAAATGCCCTGTGCGTAACACTGAACTTGTTCTTTTTCTTTGATCTACAGGAATTTTGGCCCAACTAGTTTTATTTTATTTTTTAAAGATTTATTTATTCATACAAGAGCTGGGGTACAGGCCAGAGTCGCAGGAGGTGAGAGGATTCACCAGACAGAGTGGGGAGCAGAACAGGCAGACTGACTGAAACAAACTGCCAAGGGCAACAGCGGGCGAAGCAAGAGAGGTCTGCTGTGCCATGTGGGTCCCCTCCCTGGCCGGCAGCAGGGATTGAACTCGTGCTGCAATGGCTGCGATTTGCCTCATAGTGCATTGCTTAACCCACTGCGCCACCAGGGAGGCCCCCCAGCTAGTTTTAAATTTGAATTCATTGAACAGATGGTTTCGGGCCTGTGAAACTACTCTGTATGATACTGCAGTGGTAATATATTTGCCCCAACTCAATGACTGACTATACACCAAGAGTAAGCCCTAGCATGAACTATGTACTTCGAGTGATTGCGTTGTATCAAGGTAAAGTAGATTCATTGGTTATAACATAGGTACCACTCTGGTGGTGATGTTGATGATAAGGGAGGATATACATGAGTGGGGGTGGGGGAGGGCAGGGAGTGTATGGGAAGTCTTTGTATCTTTCTCTCAATTTTGCTGTGAACCTAAAATTGCTCTTAGAAAACTTATCAAACTTTTTGAGTTAAATGCCACTTTAAATCCATATATGTAATTCACAAAAATATCCAAATATTTGCTTCCTAAGAAATTCAGAAGCTCTTAACACACTGGGTTTGCTTGCCCCATGAACACAATCGAGTACCAACTGTCCACTTTAGACACAGCATGTCCTCCCCAAGCCATCATAGTCTCCACCACTCTCTGTCAATTCCCACCGTTATAGCCAAATGTCATGTGCTGTTGTTCGTCTCGAAACACTCATTTAGGTTAATTGCTAGTACCTATAGGGATTGGAATTTAGAACTCGAAATCAAGATTCCACAGGGTAACTAGACCTTTTAAGAATTTTTGGTTTTACCCTGGAAGCAATGCAAAGCTTTTGGAAGGCTTTACATTCAGAAATAATGCAATCAAATGTGATGTTAAAATATCACTTTGATGCCTTAAATTCCAAGAACAGGAACTTTTATTTGGTTATGAGGTTAAAACACATCCCTCAGCCTCCCACAGTTGTTGTAGAGAAAGCTTTTATTACATTCTTGTAATCAATTTTCAGTAAGAATGGAAACTCTTCACTAAAGATGTTTAGTGAAAAAAAAAAGTCAAAACAATATGATAGGATGAAAATAAAATTGAACTAAAAGGCAAAAAGTTCTTGATTAGAGTCCTAAGTGATTTTGACACCAACCCCTTTACTTTTGCTATCTTCCTCTGTAAATGGAAGTAATAACAGATTCTCCTGCAGGAAATAATAGCATCAGATTTTCAAATGGCTTTTGTAAAAAAAAATATGATATAAGAGATGTACAATTACCATTATTCATCCATTTACCATACTCACACCTGTTCCTACTGTTGGCCTGTGCTAGGCATGTAAAAATAAGGGAGGCAAGCCCTAGGGGCCTATAGACTACTCAAAATACCAGTGATGTAAGAGGTAATCATAGGTATATACCTAAAGAATGAAAAACAAAGACTCAAACCCATACTTGATGCCAATGTTCATAGCAGCATTACTCATAACCGCCAGGGGTGGAAACGATCCAAGTGTCTATCACTAGATGAATGGATAATCAAAGTGAGGTGTGTAACTATAATGAAATGTTATACCATGATAAAAAGGAATAAAGTTCTGATACATGGGTAAACCTTAAAAACATTACGCTAAGTGAAATAAGCCAAACACAAAAAATTGTATGATTCTACTACCTATGTGAAGCAGCTAGAGAAGACAAATTCATGCAGACCAAAAGCAGTTAGATAACCAGAAGTGGAGATGAGGGTGGAAATGGGGAGTTATTTTACTTAATGGGTGCAAAGTTTTGGAAATAGTGCTGGTGCTTGCACAACATTGAAACCAATTTTACTTAAAGTGGTTAGAGTGGCAATTGCATATTATATATATTTTGCCACAATAGAAAATAAATGGGTTAGAATTAAACTAAAGATATCATAAAAAGAACAACCACTTAGAGTAAAACTAAAGAAAGTATAATCAAAGAATAAAAATAAAAGCAAAATTAATAAAATTGAAAAAAAGGTGGAGGAAGTCAATAAACAAAAAAAGCTGGGGTGGGGGAAATAGAATAAATACCAATAAAAAAGAAGTATATCAATATCTATATCAATATCAATATAATCAGAAGTATTTTATCAATAATTATAATAAAGTATAGTAAGTGCTTAAAAAGAGATGCACTCATAAAAGACTATAAAGAAATTCCTAGTTGTCCAGGGAAACTGTGAATTTGGGAGTGGAGAGTAGGAGCTTCTAGGGCAATAGAGCCGCAGAGCCATGCGCGCGCGCACATGAGCATGCGCCGTATGTCCTTTGTAAAGCCTTGGCAGGCGCACACACACAGCAGGCAAAGTGGCAGATGACTGTCATTCTAGTCACCATTGTAACCCCTTTCTAGCCTAGTGTGTCAAGCCAGGGTACTTAAGAAATTTTTGTTAAATAAATAACATCTTTTCTGTCTTGGTTCTACAGTGTGTCTTTTGTCTGTATAGTTAAAAAATTTTTAAGCCTTCTGCTTAGATTTGTCCAATTCCATGTTAGAGTCTTTCAGGAAAAAGCAACCTGAAGGTATTTTCCTAAAGCCTCTGCATGAGAAGCTCCCGATATTTTCTCCATTTCACCTGAAAGGAGGCCTTCGATACCTAGGCCTAATAGAAAGCTCAAGTCCACAGTGCCTATAGCAAATAAAACTCGAAATTCACATGTAACAGTGGCTGCTCAAGTACCTAAGGATATGAGTCTGGTATATGCCTATCTGGTGGCCCAGCTTTTAGGAAATAGTGTTTACCCTGAGCGTTCAAGAGAAGGTACTGTTAATATATCAGAGCTGCAGTGCATAGTTGGGCAGGTTGTCCACTGCACAAGAGCTCCTCACAGAGGTGAGGAGGAGGGCTGAAATACAGCCTGTACTCTACTTACCAAGCCGTGCACCCTGGGGCTTTGTCCACCCAGATGAAAGAAGCCTTTTTCTATTTGGCACAAATGCACCAGTGAGTAAAGGCTAATTGCAGTCCTGTGTCCTTGGCTGTCGTCACTGCTGGGGAGGGGGAGGTGAGGTCAGTGCCTGAGACTTTCCTGTCTGTCCCTTCAAAAGAGCTCCCACAATTTCCTTAAGCTTCAAAGCATCTTTTCAAGCCCTTTGCTGAATGACTAACCACCACTGGCAATCCACAGATGGAAAATTATCTTCTCCCAGGAGTCCTTCCGCTCTGTAAAAAGAGATGAGCTCGTTTCCCCCACGTTGCTTTTGTTGCTGTGATTTCCCTCTTCTGCCACTAGATGGCAACCTCGCCCAGGTGCTGGAAACAGACTTTCCTGGGGACCCAATTGGGAAAACAGGAAGTATGGATGCAGAGACTGTGTGAAAAGGAGTGTATTTAGTTTAATCCCAGCTTTTGTATTGTCACTTAAAAATGCCTCATCATGCTGTCATGCAATTTGGTTAAAGGAATAAGAGTTTCACAGCACTCATCAAGTTCATATACAGCCTCTTGTTCATCTGTTTTTATCTGCAGATGTTTAAATTTAGGAGCCAGGTCAAGCCATAGAAAACTCAGCTCCCTGACATCTAGTATTTCTGGCGAGTGGGCTTCTTGATAATATAGGGCGTTGGTTCAACAAATTCTGACTCCATATGACCAATAGCCATTAATCATTTTAACACTCTCCCTTTTTAAAACTTGGGGCATAACTTACATAAACTTAAAGTCACAAATTTTGAGTTTTAGAAAATGCATGTGCCAGTATAACTACCACCCTTTAGGACATCAAACATTTCCATCGTGTTGGTAAATTCTCTTGTCTCTCTTCAAAGTCAATCCCATAACCTGAAGAAAACTGGAGCTCAGAGGAGTACAAACTGTGAATTGAAAAGAGACCATGTGGCCTTAGGATAATGTGCATGGTAAAAAGCTAAATACAACTCATAATTGCTCATATTTTGTTTTGTTTTGTTTTCCTGATAAAATGAAGCAACTGTTTGTTTTTAAGAAAGAAATGGCATTTTAAAACTGATTCATTTTACCCAGTATTTTAGTAATATAATTTTCTTCCAGATGCGTAAATAAAAACATAAAATTCTCAAAAATATGTTAATTCATTGCTTCATGATTTGGGTCTTAAGCAGTTCTTTTACTAAACAGTTGGTAAGCTGCAGCTGGGAAATTTACCAAAACTGCTCTGATACCTTTGATTTGTCTTGAAATACTATTTCCTGAAGAACCAAGCGAAACTTTCTTCAACTTAGGCGCTATATTCACTTGTTAACCTGCATTTGTCGTGTGCCTTTATTGCTATGCTAGAGAAATGTAATGATGTCTACTAAGAGGTGATTTCTTTAGTAAAAACATTTCTGGGAACATAACACACATGTGGAAAAGTATGCAACTCAATGAATTTACACTAAGTGGACACATCCATGTAATCAGGACCCAGATGAAGTAACAGGTTACCAGAAGCCCAGAGGCCCTTCTAGTCACTTCAGAAGTAACCATTACCCTGACTTCCAAGGACATAGATGAGTTTTACCCGTTTTGGAACTTTTCATATATGGAATCATTAATATGTGCTGTTTTGTACCTCACTTCCGTCCCTCAGTATCTTTATGACAAAGACATACAGGTTGTTGTGTTGTACTTAGCTCTTTCTCTTGCTGGATACTATTCCATGGTGTGACTACACCACACTTAATTTATCCATCCCACTACTGATAGACATATAACTTGTCCGGTTACAGGCTATTACAAATAATGCTGCTATAAAAGCTTTTAAAAATACTTCTGTCTGCACATTATCTATACATTGCTGGCTTATAGGCTCTATTTGTTCAGGTTAAATTGATGCTGCCAAACTGTTTCCTAGTGTGATTCTACTAATTACACTCCCACCAGCAACATACGAGTACAGTAGCTGTTCCAATTTTATAACATTTGATATAACTTGCCCTTTTCCTTTTACACATTCTGGTGTGTGCTGTGGTATCTCACTAGGGCTTTCATTTGCGTTTCTCTGAGGATTAATAGTCAAACGCTTTCCCACATGGTATTTTGACTATTTGAATATCCTCCTTTGTAAACTCTTTGTTCAAGTCTTTTACCAATTTTCTACAAAATACTTGAATTGGTACTTTACCAAAATCTTTAGACTTTTTCTTTACTTTTAATGTTTCATTTTGAAATAATTTCAGACTTTGTAAAAAATAGAACCACACTGGCCCTCCCTGGTGGCACAGTGGGTTAAACAATGCATTATGAAGCAAACCGCAGCTGCTGCACTGCTCGTTCGATCCCTGCCCTCCGCTGGGGAGGGAACCCACATGGCACAGACTCTCCTGCCTCACCCACTGCTCCCCTCAGCAGTGTATTTCAGTAGATCTGCCTGTTCTGTTCCCCACTCTGTCTGGTGGAGTCTCTCACCCCCACACCTCTGGCCTGTACCCCAGTGTTTGTATGCATAAATAAATAAATCTTAAAAAAAAATAGAACCACAAAAACCCATGTTGCCTTCACCCAGCTTCATGTCTTAATATCTTGCATGACTACAGTCCATTATGAAATGCAAACAACCCTTGGTCTTCCTTTATAGACCTTATTAAACTTTCTTCAATTGCCTCACTAATATCTTTTTCTGTTTAGAATTCAATCCAGGATTACACATTACCTTTAGCTGTCAAATCTCCATAGTCCAAATTAATTTCGGAACCATTCTTAGGTTGTCTTTAGTAAGATTAACATTTTTGAAGAGTACTGGTCAATTATTTTGTAACATGACCTCAATTTTTATTGGTTTATTGTTTTCTTAAGATGAAATTCAGGTTATGCATCTTTACAAGAAGTGATGTATATACTTCTGAACGCAGTATAGCAAACTGATGGTGATATCAATTTTGATCGCTTGTGAAGGTGGTCTGGCAAGTGTCTCCATTCTACAGTTATATCTTATTTTCCCTTTGCATTAGTAAATATTTAGTGAGACATATATTCTTTTACTTATCAGTCTTCTTTTTTATCTATTCTTTATATAACTGTATATCATATATACTTATATACAAAACATTTAATCCCACTTAAGTTTTGCTTCCTCATTCCTATAGGCTTTTTGATGAACTGAAGCTCTTAACTTTAAAACAATTAAATATCTCACTTTTCCTTTATAGTTGGCACTTCTTGTGTCCTGTTTAAGAAATCTTTATTTCTTTTTTTTTAAAAGATTTATTTATTTTTTATGCATACAAGAACTGGGGTACAGGCCAGAGGTGTAGGGGGTGAGGAGATTCACCAGAGACAGAGCAGGGTACAGAACAGGCAGACTGACTGAAACACACTGCTGAGGGGAGCAGCGGGCAAGGCAGGAGAGATCTGCCGTGCCATGTGGGTCCCCTTCCTGGACAGCAGAAGGGATCGAACTCGTGCCGCAGTGGCTGCGGTTTGCTTCATAGTGCACTGCTTAACCCACTGCACCACCAGGGAGGGCCCAGAAATCTTTATTTCTTAATACAGTCACTTTATTCAGTCATGAAGACATTCACTTGTGTCTTCTAAAAATGCCATTGTTTATCCATTCATATTTGAATCTGTAATCCATGTGCAACTGACTTTCTTTTAAGAAAGTATCAAGATTCATTATTTTTTCATAGGCTATCCTATTGATCCAGCACCGTTTTTGGAAAAGTCCTCCTTTCCCCATTGCACTGCCATTTCATTATAAATCAAGTGACTGTGTGGGCGAAGATCTGTTTTTGTCCTCTCTCTTCATTTCCATTTATCTGTTTTTCTGCAAATACCATACTGAGTTAAGTCATATTGTTAAGTCATGATAATCTTATATTTCTGACTTTGATCTTTTTTTAAAGACAGATTTGATTGTTTAGATTTCAGTCTAAATTTTACAATCAGTTTGTCAGTTTCCACATACACACCATCAGCTTCTGAGTGATTTTTTAAAAAAAGATTTATTTATTTATGCATACAAGAACTGGGGTACAGGCCAGAGGTGTGGGGGTAAGAAGACTCACTAGAGACAGAGCAGGGAGCAGAATAGGCAGAGCTACTGAAATCCACTGCTGAAGAGAACAGCAGCAAGACAGGAGAGGTCTGCTGTGCCATGTGGTTCACCTCCCTGACCAGGGATGGAACAGTGGAACTCGTGCTGCAGTGGCTGCAGATATTTCATAGTGCTGCACTCTAACCCCTTGTGCCACCAGGGAGGCCCTGAAAGGATGATTTTAATTGTGGTGAACCTATAGAACAATATGGAACGGTGATTTTTTTTTAAACTTTCGCACCCCAGGAAAACTGGGGTGTAAGCCAGAGGTGTGAAGGGTGAGAGATTCACCAGAGACAGAGTGGGGAGAGAACAGGCAGATCTACTGAAATACACTGATAGGGGAGCAGCCACGGGTGAGACAGGAGAGGTCTGCTGCACTATATGTGGGTCACTATATGTGGATCCTGGCTGAGATCAAACTCAGGCCTTAGCAGTGATAGAACTGAGACTTAACTTCTAGGCCACCAGGAAGGCCTCCATTTAATTAGATAGACTTTACTTCTTTCAATGTTTTACAGTGTTCAGTGTAATGGTCTTGTATAACTGTAATTGATTTATTCCTAAGTATTAAATATTTGACAATATATACTTTTAAAAGTGATTACATGAGAAAGGAATGGCATAGAGCCTTAGTTCTTAATGGGAGGTGACTTTGCTCCCAGGACAACTTTGACAAGGTCTGGAGAAATTTGGGATTCTTGCTTTGGGCATAGAGCTACTGACATCTAGTGGGTAAAGGTCAGTGATGCTGTTAAACATCCTACAATGCCCAGGGTAGTCTCCCACAGTAACAATTATCCAACCCAAAATGTCAACAATGCTGTTTTGTTTTGTTTTTTAAAGATGTAGGAAATCTTTTTTTTTTTAAAGATTTATTTATTTATGCATACAAGCACTGGGGTACAGGCCAGAGGTGTGTGTGGGAGGGGGGGGCAGTTAGAGGATTTACCACAGAGAGCGGGAGCAGAACAGGCAGATCAACAGAAGTACACTGTTGAGGGGAGCAGCGGGCACAGCAGGAGAGGTCTGCCACGCCATGTGGGTCCCCTCCCTGGCCGGCAGCAGGGATCGAACTCATGCTGCAGTGGCTGCTGGCTGCGGTTTGCTTCATAGTACGTTGCTTAACCTACTGCGCCACCAGGGATGCCCAACAATGCTGTTCTTAAGAAACATCAATAGTAGAGTCACTCATTAGAAATGTCACTTAATAATTTTTATACATTGCTTGTGGGTTTTTAAACTTCACGAGGCATGGTGAGCTGTAGTAATAGTTTCATCATAATAAAGTTATTCTTTACTACTAGCATGTGAGTAAAACTTAACCATTTTCAAAGTTTTATAAAAAAAGATGTTATAATTATTGGGAAAGCATACTCAATAGACTTTGAGTTTTTACACATCTTCTGAGAAAAAGGCATTGGCATATTTGTTCAAAGATGTTTGTCTAACAGACAGCCTTAGAAAGATAGACAGAGATTCCCTGTAGAGAACTCAGATATTGTAGGACGATAAAGCTAGAGAGCCTGTCTTTACTTCCCTGGAAAAGATTTGCTTACATGCCAGGTTAATAAAAAAATAGTATCTCTCTCTGGAGGGATAGGTAGGTTGGTTAATGGTTCCTTAGAAGAATAGGGGTTACCCATCTTCCCTCTCTCTCAGCTGTGACACAGAGCCATTGTGGCCCAGTGTCCACCAGGGTTTGTCTCCACATCACCCCTTCAGACTGGGAGGTAAAAGAAACCTATGCTATCTATCTACTGTACTGTGAGCAGTTGTGGTTTCCTATTAGCTGGCTACTATCTGGCCACTCATGGGCAACTGTGACCTATTTGCTATCTGCACATCACAGCAGAACATTCCTTGACTACCTACGGAGTATAGCCCCCATCACCAGGCAGGCCCAGGGACGCCCAGGCCACTCTTGACCTGATTATGTGACTCTCTCCATGGTGGTCTTGAAATAGCTCTGCCTGTGATAACATCAGATTTTTTGCTGACACAAATGTCTCTTGACATATGGTCACAATGTCCCCTTCCCGACCCCTCATAAAAGTTTGTCCTCCATTCCTATCCCACCCTCCAGCCTTTTTCCCTGATACCATTGTCACATGATCAGCTTTTACTAGCCTGTGTGCTTCCAACAAATGGCACAAGAACTTCTGTTCAAGTAGCAGAGTCTTGCCTTGCAAATCTGCTCCACAACTGCTGTGTCCCTCATCCCAAACCAGCTGCAAAGCAGCAACAAAGTTCTTGTTGCAAAAACAGTGAACTGGCCTCATTGTCTCTTACCTGGCTGAGTCTACAGGAGTGTGTGGAGCTGTCCTAGCAGCTGCAGTAATCCCTGGGATTACTTGACAATAACTAAGGAAGGTCAACCACCATCACAGGAAGGAGAAGACGCACCACTCATGCCATAAGTTTGTTTTCTCTGCCCTATAATGATAATATGGGAAGTACAGTTGGGGAAGGCAAATTTGTGTCTTCTTCCCTCAAGGGTTGTCAAGACCTGCCTTTTAGGTAGATGGGATTGAGGTGCTGACCCTGAGACATTCAGAGGAACCAGAAGTCACATCACTATTCCCATATGTTTAAATGACAACTTACTTAGTGTCATCAGAGGCCCACCCGTGTCTACCACGTTGCAGAGGCTTGACTGAATACCACGCATATCTGAGACTTACTTCCTAGAGGTTGAGTTCCAGTTCTGTTCCTGGGATCCTGGGTCCTCTGCAATAACTGGGTCTTTGTTACTTCAGTTCAGCCTGTCTGATTGTCCTCTCTTGTACGAGGCTTCTCAGACCTCTGATGGGCTTTTTTCCTCTAATTTTCCAAACCTACCTAGACTTGCCTAAACCTAGCAGTGGCCACAACTTCAACTGCAGCTTAAAAACCCATATACACACACACACACACACACACACACACACACACACATATATGTATGTGTATATATATATATATATATATCTGCTATTGTTATCCCCACGGGTTTCTCACCCACATCTGTTTCAACCAGTCCAAGACCAAGAAGCAAGCACAGTTTTTTCACATGTCCCTCTGCTCCATGTGTCTCCTTCAGGTCTCCTTGCTGCTCTCCATCCTGCTTTCTTTTCTTCAGACTCCTCTCTAGATACAATTTCATGAGGCATATATGTGAGCTGCAGTACAATAGCAGACACAAGCTAGAAAAGCAGATTTTTTTTTTTTCCCTAAAGGACAAAACCCTTGAAGGAAACACCTTTTTCATCAGCTTTCCTGCTTCTAAGTGGATTGGGGGTTGGGGGTGAGGTCTTTTCCTGGAGGCAATGATTTGCAAATATGTTGGTATTTGATTACCAAAGTTAGCTGACAATTGTGTTGGTATGATGAAAATGATTAACTTCTCTGTGATCAAATCAGGTTTCTCATTTGATTGAGCTGCAGCAGTTCTTGGTCTCTAAAACAGGTGTTGGAAAAGAAAAAAATGCCTTTTTTGAGGCTTGGAAAATAGTTCTGTTGCTTTTTCTTAGATATATTTCCTATAGCATTATACTACCTCCTGATGAGGAGAGGGGCTTGTGGTATAGAGGATTCAACAGCTTTGCTCACTATGCTGGAGAGGCAAACAAGGTTCTAATGCCTGATACCTAAAAGTGTGTAAACTGGGCAATACTGTTACAGGGCAACCCTAATATAAAATGGGTTTGCCTGACTGGGTCCTCACCCGCGCGCTCGAACGGCACTTATAATGCCCCAACTGCAGGCACA
>JAGFMF010011626.1:701310-716822 GCA_019455555.1 Galemys pyrenaicus
CACTGCTGAGGGGAGCAGCGGGCACAGCAGGAGAGGTCTGCCACACCATGTGGGTCCCCTCCCTGGCCGGCAGCAGGGATCGAACTCCTGCTGCAGTGGTTGCGGTTTGCTTCATAGTGCGTTGCTTAACCCACCGCGCCACCAGGGAGGCCCTGCAATATTTTGTTCTCCACTGGAAAGGCTACAAGGCTGAACTTCAGCAGAGTGGTGGAACTATAAATGTGCTCTTTCTTCAAAGTCTGTACTCACACTTGACTGGGAGCTTTCTGGCAGTCAAAGCACGGTCTAATTTCCACCAGATATGTCTAGGAGAAGTGTGTTTTATTGTTGTTTTGTCTTATTTGTTATGCAGTCAACTTGTTGATGAGATGAAGAACAAGGAAATGTTTAGCTCAGTAAAGTTTTTATTCCATTACTACATTGAAAACATCTAGTATTATCATCTGCCTTTATGCAGAATAAAGTCTGAATGATAGCTAGACATTTTTATTGTTTGTTTATAGACATTTGATTTATTAAATAAATCAAAGTGAGGATTTGAACTTGGGAGACAATCTGACGGATTTTACTCTGTGAGAACTGCTCAACTTACCACAAGTATGAGTTCAGTTTATGTACCTTTGTTATAGAATAGCATACCTATAGAAGATGAAAAGAACAGTTAGTGATAGTAAAAATGTAATTATTCTTTGACAGGGGCTTCTGGTTTTTGTTTGTAGGTTTAGATTTTTCTATTTCCTAAATTATCTCAACCTAAAGAAATGTTGATGCTAACTATGCTCAGTGGAAGAAAAAGACTGGGGTTTAATTTTCCTGACTTCTAAAGAATGCATAAGAGATGCACGACTAAGCACCAATCTTTAACACCATCTTCATCTTTGTCTGGCTCCTTGGTGATGAAAGCTTGGTTTGGATGCTTGCATAGCTTCTTCAGAGAACAGGATAAAATTGATCTAACTTTAAGCCCATACAGATAGCTTGCCTACTAGACGAAGTAGGTATCCCAAATTGTTCACAGCAAGTTTTACATGTAATTATACATGTACACATGCATACATTTGGCATGGTATAATGTAAAGGTCTTTAGAGTTAGATAGATCTGTGAACACACAGCTCCTACCACCTATTGTATGTGTGATCTTGGCCCTATGCTTAACTTTTCTAAAGCCTAAGTTATCCCGCTCAATTCGCTGGACAATAGAGATGAAATGTTACTATATTGATAAGGTACCTACACACTGAAAACAGCTAAGTGGCTTATACCATGCAGGAGTGAGCCTTTAGCCTGAGGGAGGACAACTAAAGGCTGGAAGAGGACCATTTAGAAAGATTGTAAAGAGCCCTTGCAATGGAATAGAAATTCAACTGAATCATTGCCAACAGTCTCCAGGAATTTTTTAAATGATAGGTTACTCTTAAAGTATAGGGGATAATTTTCTGCATCATGGTATATAGCACCTAGAATGACACCTGACATAGGTCAGGCATTCAGATGATGTTTGTGCAATGAATGAGTAAATGATACAACCACATCAGGGAGCAATCATCAGCAGTACCAGAACATCAGCTTCTTGTTTCTTTGGAAAAGAGGGGAAGCCAAATAGATTTTACGTAATTAAAAGATAGAATGGATTTATTTAAAAAACATAAAGGAAATCCCATAAACCAGAATCCCAAAGTTCTCTAGTCCACAGGTAGCACTAGGAGTCACTCAGTTAACAAAAGAGAGTTACTTGGGGAAATCTAAAGCTAAACAAGCTGGTTATAGTACCCAGAGACACAAGGTAAGATACCTACACATTTATAAAGTAGAATATACTTTGATTTGTGCCCTACTGCTACACAGAAGTAGAAAGACATTCGGTAAGGCAAGGATTGAACTAAAAGTACAGGACCCAACCAACTTGCCAAACAATCATCCAGGCAATCTCAGCGTTCTATTTTTCTTTTTAAAGAATTAGTCTTTTATTGTAAGATTTTTTCATTTTATTTACTTATTTATTTATTTTTACGTAGAAGAACTGGAGTGTAGGCCAGAGGTGGTGGTGGGAGGGGTGCAGTGAGAGGATTCATCAGAGACAGAGTGGGGAGTAGAACAGGCAGATCCACTGAAATACACTGTTGAGGGGAGCAGCAGATGAAATAGGAGAGGCCTGCTGCACCATGTGGGTCACCTCCCAAGCTCAGGATCCAACCCAGGTGGCTTGGCAGTTGTGCTATCACTGAGACTTAACCCTAGGCCACCAGGGAGGCCCAGCATTCTATTTTTCTAATCTTATCTTGTAAAAAGATAAAAAAATTCACTATAGGGAACTGTCATTATTATGACATCCAGGTGGCTTATAAAGTGGGAGATACTAATTGTGATTCCAAAGGTTATTGGGTAGATTAATTAAGATAATGTAGATAAGTAAATGTTCTTTCCCTTCTCCCCTCTGCCTCTTGGATGAAGGAATCATTGGAGTAAAAACTGTCATAGAATTTATCATGATCTGAAAATGGTAGAGGAGTAGGGATGTCTTAAGTTGTATGTGAAGTATGTGTTTTGATATTATTTGTGGATTGAAATTATTCTTATTGCTCCCCACTACCCTGTGAATGAGACTAAAATTCAAACAGAAGACTGTCAGTAAGTTACTTGTCAAGTACAGGATTGGAGCAGATTTTCCCCCAAAATTGCTTAGCAGGCCAGTTTCCAAATTTGTCTGCATTCATTAAGCCTACGCACTTTGCCTGTTATCAAGTGTTTGAAGAGAGGGTTTATTTCCCTGGACTCAAACCCCATTACTGCAATAAAACTCCCTTTACTTTTAGGAGACTCTAAGTCCCAAGGAAAAAGTGTTGCTTTTATTTTCCTATTTTATTAGTTTTGAAAGCTATCAGTCCTTGGGTGGGGCCCAAGCATACCCTCCCAAAATCCGCAGACTAGAGGTTTAAATTTGTCCTTCTGTGGGATGTAAAATGAAACTATGTTCCAAAGAAAAATGGTGAGTGACTCACTGACATGTGATCTTCCCAGGACTTGTGTCATGGGGACAGAAAATTCTTTTGTAATGGACATTCAGGCTGCCTATCCTGGGTTGTGGGTCAGTGTTATAAATCTGAATGGAGGCTGCTAATTTAAGTTGGGGCCTCAAGGACATCTGTTATCCAGGTGCATTCAACACTGTTGGGCAGCCTCCATCAGAACTACAGAAATTGTATTCATCAGCACACCAAAAAGGGGTTCAATTCACAGGGACAAGCTCATATTTACAGACCCATCACACACATGCACATGCAAACACATTGGCACACTGCTAATTTATTTATTTACATTGAAAAATATAATTGTTAATTGGATGAAGTGCACCTGCTCCAATACTGGGTAGACAGAGCCACACATGGGATACCAAACTAATCTAGAGGTTGCTTGGCATGTGTGGAATCAAAACAAAGGGTATTAGGTGAATAAAGTTCATCTTCACAGTGGGAACAAATAAAATTCATCTGACCCCTGAACAATTAGATCCTGGGACCCAACCACCCTTTCCTTAGGTCAAGGTTTTCTGAATGTGTTAAAGTAATCCTCTTTGAAAGCTTTATGTGAAAATTGCATTGCTAATAAACACAACTTTTCTTTTAAAATGCTAAATCCTTTCAGCAAGCTGGCTTCATCTCAGAAGCCATCCTTTTTCCATTGAGATGAGTTTGCATATCTTTGATCAGTAAACTTTGATCAGTTTACTCATTTTACTAGTCTAATTCTGGCAAACCATGTAATTTGTCTCTTTCCAAATTTTGAGTGCACCACACTGCTGCCTCTAATTAGTGGCTACAGAAATACTACCTGTCGTCAGAGGTCTCTGTTGCACGTACCTGCGATCTGATAAAGACGTAGGAAACTTTATACTTGAATCAGCACTTGGCTTGCCAATTTCTGGCAGTGATACAATCAGGCAATTTGTGGGATAGTGTAATAATTATCTTTCTGGATTTCTAACCTTCAAACTGTAGAGATGTGTTTTTAATCTACCTAATTTTTCTTTATGAATCCCCCGTTATTTTTGAAAATTCATGTAATCTTTCCTGAAATAGGTTGGCCTTAATTACCAATTATTTCCTCATGTAATCACTCTCCAGATAGGGTTCTTATGTTTAGTTGCCAGCTTTTTTTCAGTTGCTCTAAAATTAAGTCTTAAAATCTTCAGGAATCCAATCATGAACCCTACTTATAGAGTTCTGATACCACATAACCTTTAGTTTTTTCTGAAACTTCACTAACATATGGTGATTTTCATCTTCCATTTTAGGTCATTTGAAATATGCCCAAACCTGAATGTGTTTGCACTTAACAGGTGAAAGAAGGCAGAGTTGCTAGCTATTCTACCCTAACTGTGAGCCTCAAAGGAACTTTTTTCTTTATTTATATATATTTGACATCAATTGTGACCCCCATTTCCTACCACCATTTCACCAGTGCACTGCCACCTTAGTCCCTTGTGATCTTTCTGCCCCCATCCCATTCACAAAGTGTTTCTACTTTGTCCCTTGTCTTTTTGTTGTGTTGTGGTTTTTTTCCCCATTGTTATATTCTTTTCTTTTTTTTTTTTAAGATTTATTTATTTATGCATACAAGAGCTGGGGTACAGGTCAGAGTTGCAGGAGGTGAAGGGTTCACCAGAGACAGAGCGGGGAGCAGAACAGGCAGACTGACTGAAACACACTGCTGAGGGGAGCAGCGGGCACAGCAGGAGAGGTCTGCTGGGCCATGTGGGTCCCCTCCCTGGCCGGCAGCAGGGATCGAACTCATGCTGCAGTGGCTGCGGTCTGCTTCTTAGTGCATTGCTTAATCCACTGCACCACCAGGGAGGCCCTATATTCTTTTATTTATTTGGGTTCCTTATATTCCTCCTAGGAGTGAAATTGTTAGGGAGGGGACCCTCCTAAATGGATTACACAAATAAGTTATGGGCTTTGACCCCCATTCCAGACCTACAAAATCCAAAAACTACAAATCCCATAAGATCATTATTGAAGAGCAGATCACTGGGACCTGAGGGTGGAGTTAAGCAGATAGGCTGAGTATAAAAGCAGACATGTAAGCCTTGAGGTCTCTTTCTTTTCCTTAAGAGCCAGGTCTCAGCGCGCCATTGGGTTCCAGCTCCGAGAAACTAGTAAAACATTTATGAATCTTTATCCTTCTCTTCTCCTTGTGTTATTCACTACGCTATTTCCCCTTCTCTTGTAAATAAAACCACTTATTAACCTTTGTTGTGTGTGCCTGCAGTTGGGGCATTATAAATGCCTTTCAAGTGCGTGGGTGAGGACCCAGTCAGGCAAGCCCATTTTATATTAAGGTTACCCTGTAACAAAACCATCTGGCATTTTTCTTTTGCCTTCTGACTCATTTCACTGAGCATAATCCCTTCTAATTCCATCCATGTTTCTACAAATGACTCTAGTTTATCCTTTTTTATTGCTGAATAGTATTCCATATTGTATATGTACCACATCTTCTTGAGCCAATCATCTGTTTTTGGGCATTTAGGTTTTCAGGTCTTACTTATTGTAAATAGTGCTGCAATAAACATAGGGGTGCAGGTATTCTTTTGAATCACTTATTTTGTTTGTTTTGTTTTGGGGGGTATATTCCTAGGAGTAGAATTGCTGGATCATATGGGAGTTCCATTTTTAGTAGTATGAGGAACCTTCTCACTGCTTTCCATAGTTTGCATTCCCACCAGCAGTGTAGTAGAGTTCCTTTTTCTCCACATCTTCGCCAACATTTGTTGCTAATTTTTTTGATATGTGCCACTCTCACTGATGTGAGGTGGTATCTCTTAGTGGTTTTGATTTGCATTTCTCTCATTACAAGAGATGTTGAGCATTTTTGCATATGCCTGTTGGCCATTTGCATGTCCTCTTTGGAGAAATGTCTTTTTAGCTCTTCTGCCCATTTTTTGACTGGATCGTTTACTTTGTTTTTGTTTAGTCTGGTCAGTCCATTGTAGATCTTTGTGATAAGTCTCTTGTCAGTAGTGTTGTGTGCAAAGATTTTCTCCCTGTCTGTAGAGTGTCGCTTTGTTTTGGTTAGGGTATCTTTTGCTGTACAAAAGCTTTTAAGTTTGATGTAGTCCCAGCTGTTTATCCTCTCCTTTGCTATCTTTGCTTTGGGTGCTGTGTCTCTAAAGATGTTATTGATGTGTATGTCATGTAGAGTTTTGCCTACTTTTTCTTCTATATATTTTATGGTTTCAGGTCTAATGTCTAAATCCTTAATCCATTTTGAGTTGATTTTTGTGCATGGTGAAAGGTAGTGTTCTAGTTTCATTCTTTTGCATGTAGCAGTCCAGTTTGCCCAGCACCACTTATTGAACAAGCTGTCTTTATTTCATTGCATATTCTTTACTCCTTTGTTGAAGATTAGTTGTTCATAAGGCTGTGAGTTTATTTCTGGGCTTTCTATTCAATTCTATTTGTCTTTATGTCTGTTTTTGTTCTAGTACCATGCAGTTTTTATTACTGTGACTTTGTAGTATAGTTTGAAGTCTGGAAGTGTGATACCTCCATTCCCTTTCTGTTTAGTCAGGAGAGCTTTGGCTAGTTGAGGTTTTTTTTTTTTTGGTCTCCATATGAATTTCATCAATATTTATTCTATTTCGCAAAGGAACTCTTAAAAACCCGATAACACAGACTGAGTCATCGTGAACTTGGTTATTGTTCAATTTGTGGAATTATAGCTGGCCTTCAGAGAAAAAAAATGAATGAATCAAGGAAACTAAGGCAGAAAGAATTTCTGTAAGGAATCCTTGGCTCTGCACAGGGGTTGGAAAATGGGAGGACTTTCACAGGTGGACATTTGAGAAGTATCTTTCATCCTTTGGGAACTGATCAACCTACCACAACCTATCACTTCTGTACTGGTGGAGGAATATGTCCCGTTCCCCCACCCCCTTGGTCTGCTCCCCTAGTCCTTGCTAATAGTGAGAACTTACTAGGTGCCAGATCCTGCTAGTAAGCATTTGTATAAATTAACTGTAATTGTATCTCTTACATCTAATCAAAGAACCAAAGAGTACTGCTTTCTGCAATCATTTCTATAATCTATTTAGAAACTTTTTCCATGCTGATAAATAATAAATATACAACGACCATCTCAATGATAATGGATTTATGCTGTGTGCTGTCCAAGTTTCAAAATCAATGGTCTGACTAAAAGTGTTACAGGGCAGGGAGAGGAGCACCCCAGAACTTTTAAGCTTGCCTTCTTTGAATGGGTTCTGCTATTTGCCGCATTAAGACAAACACATAAAACTTTTAATAGAAAGGAACTTTAATACAACTAGGGTACAATAAAGAAAGAACAAAGCATATAGTTACTAAGTTAAGCATCTAAAGTTACCCATTTTTTTGAGGGTAAAAGTAGTCAGCTCTTAGTGCACCGTTAAGTTCCAGCTCCAAGGAACTAGTAGGATATTTACAAATCTGTATCCCTCTCGTCCCCTTGTGTTATTCACTACACTATTTCTCCTTCCCTTATAAATAAAACCCTTTATTAACCTTTGTTGTGTGTGCCTGCAGTTGGGGCATTATAAGTGCCGTTCGAGCGCGCGGGTGAGGACCCAGTCAGGCAAACCCATTTTATATTAGGGTTGCCCTGTAACAAAAGCACCCTCTATTCAGCTATAATACATTGCTTTTCCTTTAGTAAAATATTTCTTTGAGTAATGACTTTCAGTGTTTCCAGGTAAACTTTGCTCAGGCAATCTTTCCACTTCTTAAAGTGGTCAAAATGACAGGAATTATCCTAATTAAAGGTTGACTGTCAGAGGAGGTGTTCCCCTTCTCAGTCTCCTCATTCGGTGTCATTAATTCCAGAAACTATGTGGAAGCAAAGGGAGGGCTCTTTTTCCTAAAAGCTATGTTTTCCAAGTTGTCAACCAATCAGCAACTCAATCCAGCTCACATATCACTTGTGCTTAATAAGGGACATAGGTGCATTTTCATAATTCAGATGTTGTGGAAAAGGGCCTCCAGATGAAGCAGTGGCCGAGGCCCAGGAAAGTCTTAAAAAAAAAAAAAGAAAGAAAGAAAAATCCCTGCTTCTGGCATCCCCTAATGCATCTGGGCAAATGGAAAAGAAACACCTCTTCCTGTCTCTGCAAATAGTGATGGCTCTAGATACATCGCTTGTTACTCTGGTCCTTGTTCATGATGCTTTTATCCATCCCTGAAACACAGTAAACTGATTCCCGCCTCAGGACCTTTCACTAACTACTCCTTCTGCCTGAAACAGTTCTCCAGAACTTTAAATGACTGACCCACCCTTTTCTTTTTTTTTTTTTAAAGATTTTATTTATTTATGCATACAAGCACTGGGGTACAGGCCAGAGGTGTGGGGGGGGGTGAGAGGATTCACCACAGAGAGCAGGGAGCAGAACAGGCAGATCAACGGAAGTACACTGCTGAGGGGAGCAGCGGGCACAGCAGGAGAGGTCTGCCACGCCATGTGGGTACCCCCCCTGGCCGGCAGCAGGGACTGAACTCGTGCTGCAGTGGCTGTAGTCTGCTTCATAGTGCATTGCTTAACCCACTGCGCCACCAGGGAGGCCCCCTGACCCACCCTTTTCTCATTCAAGTCTTAGCTTCAATGTCATCTCTAGACAGGCTCCTTCTAAGGAGCCTGATCAGTTATCCTTTATTCCAGAGCCATTTATTTTTCTATAAATGGGAAGATATTGAATATTTTAGGCTAATAAATGGATGTTGTTTTAAACCAGTCAGTAAATAGAGAGCTGGATAAATAAAAAAATATGTTCAGCTTTGTGAGCTGTACGTTCTTTGTCACAGCTACTCAGCTGTGCCATTGTAGCATGAAGTAGCCTAGATAGTGTATGAGCAAATGGGTGTGACCATGCACCCATAAGTCTACCCATGAATATTGAAATTTGAATTTGATATAGTTTTTATGGCATGAAATATTATTCTTTAGATCTTTTGTCATCCATTGAAAATACAGAAACCATCTTTAGCTTGTAGTCCATTCAAAAGTGGGATTTGGCCCATGAGCTATATAGTTTGCTGAAAGCTACTCTATACCATGACCCTGCCGTATTTTTACTTTACTGGTATCTAGTTGTTGTTCAGTAGATTTAAGCTCCTTAAAGGGAAAGTCTTTGTTTTATTTACTGTATAATTTCTTGTGAATTAGAATGGTGCCAGGAATATAGAGGTATTTAAGAATATTTAGTGACTGAATAAAGAAATCTATGTAGTCCATGAGCCACTAAGTCCAATAAAGTCTTCCTTCCAAATATCTCTTACATATATCCTATTCCAGATGTCATGCCCTACCTTGGTCTTTGCTCCTGGCCCTGGGGTGGATATCAAGTCTTTTTGACCCTTATTTCTCACTCTACATGCCCCATAGTATAGAACTTTGCTAGAGTTTTTCTCTTTTTTTTTTTAAGATTTATTTATTTATGCATACAAGAGCTGGGGTACAGGTCAGAGTCATGAGAGGTGTGAGGATTCACCAGATAGAGCGGGGAGCAGAACACGCAGACTGACTGAAACACACTGCCGAGGCCAGCAGCAGGCGAGGCAGGAGAGGTCTGCTGTGCTATGTGGGTCCCCTCCCTGGCCGGCAGCAGGGATCGATCTCGTGCTGCAGTGGTTGCGGTTAGCTTCATAGTGCGTTGCTTAACCCGCTGCACCACCAGGGATGCCCTAGAGTTTTTCTCTTATTATATCATTTTTTCTGTAAAATCCTGGAACTTTCCACTGTTTTCTCATTACCCTACAGTATAAAGTACAAGCTTGCTATTAATAAGTTCTCCATCTGCTCATCTAATCTCTCTCAACCTGCCTGGGAATGAGTCTCTGGCTGTTGTGACCTCATCCCATTGTCCCTATAGCCACGCTCGTTCCCATCTCTGCACATTTGCTCACGCTGTACCCAGAAACCAGTTGTCACTCCTCTTGGGAAGGGATTGAACCTCTGTTCAACATGTCTGTCTGCAGTGAGTAGTGGAGATAGGAAGAATGGAGCTGGGCCCAAGGAGAGCTGGAAGATGAACTGTGAAGTGTGACCAAACATACCTGAATAGACAATAAAGTGAAGGATTTAATTATTCCAGGGGTGATAATTGAAAAACATTCTATGATAGAGTTGTCTAATCCAGTAAATTTCAAACTATAGTACAGACAAATATTTGAGAAATCCGGATAAATAGATTCTGGTAGTCGGTCTGGTGTGGGACCTGAGATTCAACATTTTTCACAAGTTCTCTGGTCATGTCCAGGCTTCTGTTTCTGGTGCAATTTCTTAAGTATCCAAAATCTAACTAACATTTAGAAAAGGAGCATTATCTATAGGACTTAAATATAGAAACAGCTATCTGATTGGCCTGGTTCCTCTAAAGGCGTCCTGAGTATCATAAGAATCTGTCCTGCATTCTAGCTGATAATAAAAATATTTCTTGCATTCTGAATGACTGAATAAATGTGTGATACTCAGGTCTTTTTGATGAAGGAAGGTTTAGAGAACTAAAGGCAAAGCTGACTATGTAAGGCTGCAGTTTAAAGCAAAGAAACACCTTTAAATACTGAGATAAGGCAGTGAATGTGGTCACTGGGAAACCAGAAGTCTAATGTTGCTTGGTCCACTCAGCTGTCTTTGCACATAAACACACACACACACACACACACTCAGAGTGCAGGTGCAGTGCAGCATTTTTTTCCTGATGCATTGAATTTTCAGGTTATCTCTTTTCTACAGATCTTTTCTCCTAGGATCTGATCCACTAGAGCAGACAGTTCAGAATCAAGATTTGGCTTACAAATAATGTGTACCATTCAAACAAAGCAACAGGAATGATTTCTATAATGTGTCTCTCCAAGCAGAAGAGCAGATAAGAAAATATTTTACCTGTATAATAAACATGCCTGCTCGAACGGTTCCTCTTTAGTTATTAGACTGGCCTTTGTGTCTTTGGCTAATCAATAGCTGGCCTTTTGATAAAAATGGATGTCATTTCCCTTTGGCTTAACTTAATGCAAACTATGAGTTATCCTGATTAATAATCTTAATCACACTTTACTCACCCAGAAATTATCATTCTTCTTTTATCACAGAGGAACGTCTGCCTGGGTGACTGAACTCTGATCTTGACCCAGAGTCATGGCCATGGTAAGTTACAGAGTGCCTCACCCTACCTGGTGCCAGCCGCAGACAGGTACAGGATGTGTATTCAAGGACAGTTGACTCATAAAAAAAAAATAGCTTGCTGGAAGAGGGTGGCAAAGGGATGAGGAAGTGAAAGGCAGTTGGTTTTCTGTTAAGCACTGTTTTAATTTCTTTCAGAGGTGGTGAGTAACTTGACCTTGAAAATGAACTCAAAGAGAGATCCCTTTGAATCCTTCTAACATCCTGAGATACAGAAACAAGTTATATAGTTTTCTCTTTGCAGCGGCACTACATATTCCTTATGACATTTTTAGGCAAACAAAAAGGGGAAACTGAAGATCCCACAGGTTCTACCACCTAGGGATGACTGCTGTCTAAATTTTGGTGTAACCTGATCAGTTCAGGCTCTTCAAGAAGGGGGTCACTTGCCATATGGGCTGGTCACGTGTCTTCTTTCAGCTGTGACTGGACTCCTTGGAGTTTGGTATCTCATCTTTGCAACAGGCAGGGAAGCAGATCCCTGTGAGTGTTGATGTGGAAGCTGAGCCTCTTGGGTGCAAACATGGCTGACAGCTCAGGCTGGCCATCTGCTCTGCTTCTCCCACACAGTGGGGTTTCTGAATAGGCAGGTGATCCTGATCTCTGCTTTTCTGGAAAGGAATAATAGAAGTAGAGCACATGGAGAGGAACTAAAGTTCCCACTGGCTCCAGATGCCTTCCTTTAGAGAGATGAATGTGTAAACGATCACTGATAGTGATATACTCTTAAAATTTTGTTAACACTAAACATTCTCCCTGACAGCCAAATGCTTACTCATGTCCACTCTAAATCGCTTATGCTTTGAATTTGAATTCCATTTCTTTATGATTAAGTCTTCTTGAACACAGAGAACATTTATTCAGAAATGTTTATGATGCCCCTATTTTGGTACTTGGCTCTGAATACGCAGAATTAATGGGGACACTTTTCCTTTCTTCATCAAGTTCCCAGTCTACCTACTTGTGAAAACTGTAATGGCCCTTCTATGTGTTTTCCACACCAGGAAAATGGCCACAGTTGCTCTCATCTGTTCTCCTAAGACCTGTTAATCATGACTGATTTATCAGATAAAAGACATTTTTGAAGGAAAGGAAAACACACACCAGTCACAGCATTATAATTCCCAATTATTTTCCATCATTTTATTTAGCGCCTACTCGTAGGTACAGTATTTTTAAGATAATAATAACGAGAGCATAAATAGCAGTTAAATGCGCATTTAATATTTACTATGCTAGCAATTTCATTTTACACGTATTTAATTTATTTCCTCTAAATAGTAGAGGTGTGAGTGTTTTCATTTTCTTCATACTTATTTTCTTTAAAACTTTCTAAATTTCTGCAATGACCATATGATACATTTCTATAAGGAAACATTTTAAAAGCCATTGTATTCAAGTATTTAAAAAAATTAATGAAAATATAATTGTATAGTGAAATGCACTGTTCTTAGTTACTTTTAGATGAGTTTTTGACAAAAATATGTACCATGTAACCTCTTCTTGATCAAGATAGAACGTTTCATAACTCCAAGGAGTTTCTTCATGTCCCTTCCAGGTTAATCTAACCCTGCTCACCATTCCATCCCAGTAATGAAACCACTGTTCTGATTATTATCACTGTAGATTAGTTTTGCCTGTTTTAGATCATCCTATAAATGGAATCACAGAGTGTATTCTGTATTTTGTAATCCATCTGTTGCTGTAAGTTTCAGTATTTTGTCCTTGCACTGCTTTTTATTACTGGTCAGTATTCCATTTCATTGTATTACAATCTTGTTGACATTTATAATTTTCATTATTTTAATAACTGAATAATGTTTCATCCATTGTGATGAAACACCCATTTCAAGTTATTTGGATTTGCCATCTTTTCCTATCCTCCCAGTTTTCTTTGCCTTCTACTGCAAGAAGCCTTCTTGGGATGGAATACTCTGCCTTCCCAGAACAAATAATGGCATACTATGCCCTGGAATTTAATCAGTACAGATACTTCAGAGTTAATAAGAACAAGTTTCCTGAGCTTATCTTTTTCCTGGAAAGAAAGAATCACTAAGAATGCTAATCAACAAACTGAACCATCCTTGTAAATCCTTTGATTGATTCATCTTGTTAGGTATTAATTTTAATCCCACAATTTTGTCCTTCAGCAATGCAGTTTGCTTTAACATCAAACGCAGCATTTGAGTATGATCCAAACATTTTCAATACTGGAGTTCCAAAGATGTGAAATATTTAACTCAGAAAGTCATCTCATGGTGAGGCCAAGGGCAAAGTGAGGCCATGTTGGAATTTTGACAGCATTATTACCAGTTTGTCTATTAGTATTGATAAATAGTGGAAGAAAAGGAGTAAAGTACCTATATTAATTTTCTAGGGCTTCCCTAACAAACATGACTTCAAATATTAGAAATTTGTTGTCTTACAGTTGTGGAGGCTAGAAATCCCAAATCAAGGATTGTAAGGAACACCGTCCCACTGAAACCTGTTGGATATTCCTTCCTAGAGTCTTTAACAAGTTCCTAGGTGATGCTCAGGCTTCTGCTTCTAGGAACCCCCTACACCCCACCAGACTTAATATTTTGAAAATAGAGCTTTGATATCCCACTTGCACTGCCATTCCAAATTTGGTCGTCCTCCTCCCTTTGTCCCCATCTGGGCAAATGGTCTCATTCTCTTCTCTCCTCTCAGAAATAATGCTTTAGGGGCCTCCCTGGTGGTGCAGTGGGTTAAGCAACGCACTATGAAGCAGACCTCAGCCACTGCAGCATGAGTTCGATCCCTGCCTCTGGCCAGGGAGGGGACCCACAGAGCATAGCAGACCTCTCCTGCTGTGCCCGACCTCTCCTGCTGTGTCCACTGCTCCCCTCAGCAGTGTACTTTCGTTGATCTGCCTGTTCTGCTCCCTGCTTTCTGTGGTGAATCCTCTCACCTCCCCCACACCTCTGGCCTGTACCCCAGTGCTTGTATGCATAAATAAATAAATCTTTAAAAAAAAAGAATGCTTTAGAGTTACATTAAATTTTCTTTCCCCACTTGCCACATCAACCCATCAGCAAGTTCTGTCACCTTGGCTCCAAAGTATGTGCTGAGTCTGTCTGTTTTTGTTATTTTACCCTCTTCTAGCATTATAGCCCTGGGTCTTGGCCCAGAATCTCAACTGGCCACACATCTCACAACAGCACCCTCAGTTATCTTAACATGCAAGTCAGGTCATCTTCCCCACCCCCTTGCATAAAACCTGTCAGTGCCTTCCCACTGCACTTAGAATTAAACAAACTCCTTTTGTTTTGTGAGGGCTGCCTTGTTCTGACTCCAGCTCTCTTTCTTCCTTCCTTCTAAAGCCTTTTTTATTATAGAAAAGTTGAAACACACAGATGTCCACAGACTACTTGAAAGAACTCCTTTTACCTATCAGTAATTATTAACTCATGGTCACCCTTGTTTCTTCTTTAGCTCTCTTACTTCCTCCCACCTGTTATTTGAAGCAAATTCCAGACATCTTATCATGTCATCTGTAAACTATTTCAATATGTCTAAGATTAAAACTCTTAAAAAAATACAACCATAATACCATTATCAGACCTAAAAATGTTCCTTTGTACTAATTCCTTTGTCAAATATCAAGTTGCTGTTCAAATTTTCAGTTATCTTATAAATGTCAATTATTTTTGCTGTTGCTTGATCCAGGATCCAAAGGAGGGCTATACATTGTGTTATAGCTAAACTTTTAAAATCTCTTTTAAGCTGTAGTACCCCTTCATCACTCTCTTTTCTAATTTCCCTCACAATTTATTTGTTTATAACCCTGTGGTGTTATACATTTTCCTCTCTTCAATTTACTGTAAGTGGGCAGTTGGTTCTAGAGGCTAGATCAGATTTGGGTCTGATTTCTCCCCTTTTGAGGAGGGACAAGATTACTTCCTAGGTGTTGGTGTAACTTATTTTACCACTCTTCTCCTTGCCCACCCCCTTGAGCCACACTGGCCTCTATCCTTCTCCCATAGAAGCCAGTTCCACCTAGCTTTTGCTTCAGCTGTTTCCTCTGCCTGTAATATTGCCCGTGCAGATCATTGTATGGTCAGCTGTGTGTGTCATTCAGGTCTCAGCCCAGTGTAACTCCCTGGAGTAACCCCTCTAAGGAGCCCTTTGTCTGCTCCCTGGTACTTCTTACTACCTAACACTTGGAATAACTGTTGGCTTGTGGGCCTCCCCGGTGGCGCAGTGGGTTAAGCAACACACTGTGAAGCAAACCGCAGCCACTGCAGCACGAGTTCGATCCCTGCTGCCGGCCAGGGAGGGG
>JAGFMF010011626.1:716872-727855 GCA_019455555.1 Galemys pyrenaicus
AGACCTCTCCTGCTGTGCCCGCTGCTCCCCTCAGCAGTGTACTTCTGTTGATCTGCCTGTTCTGCTCCCGCTCTCTGTGGTGAATCCTCTCACCACCCCCCCCACACCTCTGGCCTGTACCCCAGTGCTTGTACGCATAAATAAATAAATCTTTAAAAAAAAAAAAAATAACTGTTGGCTTGTTTACTGTCTGCTCCTCCCCCTATCCCAGCCAGCTAGAACATCCGCTCCATGGAAGCAAGAGCCTCATCTCTCACCATAACAGCTGTATTCCCAACACCTCGCATAGTGTCTGACCCCAGGGAGTGCTCAGCAAATGTTTGCTGAATAAGGTGGCATCCAGTCACATCTTTTTCTCTGTTTTCAGGCATCCAAAGGAGGTACCATCAGAGCTGCTTCAGGATTCAATGCCTCTGAAGATGCCCAGAACCTAAGGAAGGCCATGAAGGGGATGGGTAAGTGTCCTGCTAGAGATGATACCCCCACTCTGGGCACCCCTAAGCAACACAGTGGATATGAGTTGGCTTTAAGAAAACACAGTGGATATGAGTTGGCTTTCCAAGACAAGTTAGGCGAGCAAGCATTAATGACCACTTTTGCTACAGAAATTTAGATGGAATCCAAATACTTGGATTTCCCCAAATATTTAAATCTGGGTTTGCATTATGACATTATGAATCTATCTATATATAAAACTTTAGAAATGTATCTTTTCCTACTAGTGTTGGTACGTGTACCTTATTGCCATAAAACGTTCAAAGCACCTTATAAATAGTATCTCGGAAGATATATACAACAGCTCTATGATTTAGTGAAAGCAGCAATAGCTGTTATTTTTGTCCCATTCTAGAAACACAGAACCGGCACCCAGAGAGGTAACCTCAAAAATCGCAAAGTAGGTAGAACCTGAGCCCCGAGTCACACTCAACAGAGCTGTCTCAGGCCTGGACTGCTAGCAGTCTGTCTGTGTCCATCCCCTGAGTCCTTCTGTCTCTTGCTGCTGTGGAAGGTGCAGCTGGGACGGTACTCACATGCTGTGTGTAGGATTTGACATGAGAAGACCTGAGTCCATGACCAGAAGGACTTGCCTTCCAGTGTGTTCCTCTCCTGCGAGCTACCCAAGAACAGAGGCTTTTTGCTAGCTTGGGCACAGTCACACTCGGTGCACTGCAGGCTTCCCTGGCCTCATCCCTTGCCTGGGTGGACATTTGGCCAGAGGAGTGTCCTCTAGTTTGTAAATGCTGTTTCAAATCTTCATGAGATTTAGATAAAAGCACTTGATCTTGAAGCTTTATTTCCCAGTTTTTCTATCCAAAAAGAATTCTTTCTACTTAGCCCCATGCTGCTAACAGTAACAACAATCATAGCAAGCTTTTATTAAGCTGTACTCTGTGTTAGGCACAATTCTTTAGTTAGAGTATGTTGTAATACATCAGCTTGTTTTACTGATGAAAAGTTGAAGTTTAGGGAGATTAGCTAATTTTCCCAGTGTCTCAGAACTAGGGATACTGAGAGTCAGGAATCCAGGCACTGCCCACCAATCTGAGTCCAGAGCTGGAGTTTAAGACCATTGTGTGATGCTGTTGCGCACCGCTGAATAGAACATTGTTCTGAACTTTGGTAGCTTGGCCTACCCGTTTCTCAGATTTATCCTAATTCTTAATATATAGCAAAAACACCATCATGCAGAACATGACTACATTAAGAATTCTCAAAATATGAGTCTGGAGACATTCTATGCAGCCAACTCTTTTAGGGCCTACTGTGTGAGCAATATGAGATAGACAGTGGAGGAGATAAGGAGTATAAAACCTAGTCCTTGCAGTGGAATAACCCATGGATACTACCCGACTAAGGCAGGCACAGAAATAACAGTCCTCAGTTCATAGAATCATAGTGACCAGAAAGAAGGGCACTGGCCTTCAAAAAGGAGATGACATTTTATTTAAGGCATCAAACAAATTTCTTGGAGGAAGGCCTCCCTGGTGGCTTGAGCGCCGCACTGTGGGGCTTCCTCGGCCACAGCAGCACGAGTTCGATCCCTGCCGCCGGCCAGGGAGGGGACCCACATGGCACAGCAGACATTTCTTGTCTTGCCGCTGCTCCCCTCAGCAGTGGATTTGCTTGTTCTGCTCCCCACTCTGTCTCTGGTGAATCCTGTCACTCCCCCCCTACCCCCGCACCTCTGGCCTGTGTCCCAGCTCTTGTATGCATAAATAAAATAAATAAATAAAATCTTTTTTTTTTAAATAAGTATTTAAAAAAATTTCTTGAAGGATATAGAATTTGACGCGTCTTGGAATGTGAGTTGAGTTTCAGTAAATACAGATAAGGGTAATTGTGTTTCCAGTGAATGAGATAGCTTGAGCAAAGACATAGGATGGGTGTGAGCATCGTTCTGATTTCTAATTTAGCTGAGGCTTAGGGAGTCATAGTAAATACATGGAGGGGTTGTTTGCAGCAAGAGGTGCTTGCAAAGCAGAAGAAGGCTGGTTAGAGCTTCCTGGGAAGGTAGGTCCCAAAAGGAGGTCATGGAGTGCTACTGAGAAGACTACTGATAGAATCGCAGCTACAGGAAGATGGTCCAAAGACATTGGCCAAAAACAGCAAGTTTCAGAATCATGACACTACATGAAAAGGCTTGAGATACATACACCATGGACTGGTAATGAAGCAGGTCAGGACATAGGATCAAGTATGGTTCAAGAGCTGAGTCTGTGGATTTGTCTGCCTGATATCCTTTTATGTGGATATTTGTTACAGTGAATGGGACGTTGTGTTGTTGCAATGCCAGGCTACAATATCTACCGCAATGCCAGGCTACCCAACAGACCACGGTCAGCCATTGTGGTTTTCTGAACAGGAGAGGGATACTAGTTTTAGGAAAATGAATTTGGCAATATTTAGGGAAGACCAAGTAGGAGGTAAGAATTAGCATTTAACAGACGTTACAGTTGTTCAAGAAGAAATCCTGAACTGAATTGGAGTGTGCTGGTAAGAATTTGAAAGGGATGGATGCACAAACTGTTTTAGAATTAGGTTTTGCATGACTTGGTAAGAAATTTGAATGTGGAAGAGGAAAGATGGTAAAAGAAACAAAGCTATTTTGAGAATTCAAACTTGACTTACAGGAAGAAGGGGGTACCTATTTGCGTGAAAGAAACAGAAGTGAGCACAAGGAGATGGACCTGCCCCCAACTTTCTGAAGGGGGAATTTTTTTTTTCTTTTAAGGGGAAATTTTTTTTTCTTTTAAGATAACGCAAAGTAGGTCCATAAAGTACATAAAATTAAAGTTCTATAGATTCCTCCCTATACCCTACATTTCTCTGGATCTCTGTTCTTACAAATAATAACTCCCGTGAATCTATATTTTTTCATTTCTCCCTGAATTATTTTATCTTTTTTGTAATTCATCGCCACTACCCATAGAAGATAACCAGTGAGGGAAATCACCAAGCCTACATGAGTACCCAGTTGTTATCAAAACAAGGGACCCATTTGAAAATAAGGATGAAATCTCCCTCTAAAAGTTGTTGCAAGAAACAGGCAAACAAATTTAGAACATTTCTAATTTGAAATTTATATTGTAATGTCTTAGTAAGATATCACCTCATAGGAGTTCATTGGTAGTTACAAAAAGACATCAGGGAAGGTAGCTTTGAGATGAAAAACACAGTTATAGATGTTGAAATGCAGTAAGCAGCCAATTTAAACCCTGTGAAGAGCCAAATCAGTAAATTAAAAGACAAATTTGAATTGTTTCAAAACTCAGAGGAAATGATAATAAAAACGAGGAAAGAAAAGGCAAGAACATGGAAGTTGGCTATAGGAAATCCAAAAGCCATGGTAAGAATTCCAGGGGAGGGAAAAAAGCATGATCGCAGCCAACATGTAATGAATAATTTAGTAAATGTTGGACTTTGTGCTAAGTAATTCACCTAATTGTTTTATTAGAAGTGTGTAAAAGTTCTGCAAAAGTACTATGATCACTCACATCTCTAGATAAGGAAATCAATACTCAGAGACGTTAACTATTTTGTTCAGTAGTGAACAACTAATTAAGGGGAGGCTAAGACTCAAATATTGCACGTCTCCCCCCCAACAAACCCTTTGAACAAAGACCGCTTTTCTTCGAAAGGTATCCTGCATGTATGCCGATGACTCCTGTGTCTACAAAGGAACCCATTTTCTCATTCCTCTCTCCGATCACACTCATTGTCTCTGTTCCACCCCCAGGCACCGATGAAGATGCCATCATCCGCATCCTGGCCTATCGCAACACAGCCCAGCGCCAGGAGATCAGGACCGCCTACAAGAGTACCGTGGGCAGGGTAGGGGACAGTCTCTCAGCTTCATGTGGTTCTTGAGGGACCCGTAGGAAACAGCTGTAACAGGGAACCCGGGCCCTGTTTGCAGTCTAGATTCCTGAAGTGGCCTTTTGCTTTTAAAGATCGAACTTTTGCCTTATTTAAAGATGGTCTTGAAAAGTGCAGTTACAATGTGTTTTCCTCCACTGCCTACCAAAAGTGATTTCAGGTTACTCTTTATTCACAAAGCTCAGGGCCAATTTCTCACAGAGACTTGACTGTTTAGTGAGCTCAGCCATAATTTTGAGCACTAAGCAGGAGTGAGGGTCCAGTGATGTCCCCCTGACTCTGATCAGGCTACTTTAAGGCCACAGTGGATGGTGACCCTCCAAACTGGTGAAAATATTTCAATCCAGTTGTTTTGAACAGTCTCTCCTAGGATTTAAGGTCTATTCTGATTCTTCACATAAACCCATTTGTAGCATATAGTCATTCCTTTGATGATCTTCATTTCAGGGATACCCCCTCAAATTCTAGAACAGGGCTTTGTGTTTGTGGATATTTAAGTTTTTTAGTAGCTCATGCAATGTTTACTCACCACGTTTTTCTGGTTTAAATTCCATGCCTCTCAGGAACCCTCTCTCGGTCTTAATTTCACCAAACTACTTACCAGAATCATTCCACCCAATCGTCCCACAACACTGAAAACCTATCTGTATGATCATGAGAATCGTTTTATCAAGGAAACATTATCAATAAGTGTCTTCAGGTCTCAGAGTACACTAGTTCGATGATAAACATTTTTATACTCTACAGCCAGTCAGACTGTGGCTGCTTCTCGAAGGTAGCATTAAACTTGCTGAGCAGCTGGGGTGGGGACAGGGCTATCTCAATTGTTGCCAGAGCATCCGCATGTAAGCGTTGCCCAGGCAACCCAGCAGGGAACAGGACACTTCCGATCAGATTGCTCAGGCTATCTTCTGGACATTCTAAACTCTACTCCACCCCTAGAGAAATTGACTGTGCACCAATAAGCATGAATGTGCCTGTGAAGTGAGAACTAGGGGACCACAGGGTGTTAAACATTCAGCTTCCGAACTAAGCTAATCTGATGGAGTTTATTAAAATGACCAACATTAGCAAATTGACTAGTCACTAATTGATTTGTTCATCCATCCATTTACTTGATATGTGTGTATATACCATAAAATTTTAGCACAATAAACTCAGTGTTGTGAACTCGGGCTTCAGAGGTTCAGAGCTCTGGACTTGAATAGCAACTCAACTCCTCACTAATTGGTTCATCTTAAACAGGTTTTTAAACTCTCTGACCTGCTCTAGGAAAAAATGTGAATAAGTATCTATTGAATTTAGTCCTTTGTCCAGATAATTAAGTTTTAGGTTTTTTTTCGGAACTGAACCTTAGGAAATAATCATGAATGACCAAGAGATACAGTTAAATGTCTCTGTATATAACAGTAGAAATAAATAGAAACGGGACTCTTTAAGGAAATTGTATTGTATCTACACATAGAAATTTGTGTCGAAATTTAATAGTAGCTAAAACGTCATTGATGAGTACTGACTTATATAGTCAAAGTATATTATTATTAAGTAAGCAAATACTTATAAGTCAGTGTCTACAAATTTTTTATGTCAGACCCCTTTTTATACTCTTAAATTATTGAAGACTTTTTTGTCTTTGTGAACGAGTTATATCTTTCAATACTTACCATATTACTGTAAAACCAAGATATTTAAAGATATATGTTAAATTTTTTAAAAAAGAACAGTAAACACGTCACATGTTAATATAAGTAAGTTTATGAAAAACAGGTATATATTCCAAAACAACTAATTTGTGAGATTATATTGTAATGTAAAATATGTTAAAATATATATAGCTGGGTTCTCAAATATGCATCTACATTCTGTATGTTGTGAAGTATATGAAGAAAATCTGGTCTGTGCAGATATGTAATTGGAAGAGGGAGGAGCATGTTAATAGCCTTTTGACATAATTGTGGCTATGACAAGTAGTCTTTGGAAAATTCCATTGTACAATCATAGGAGAATGGCAGTGGAAAGGTAAAGAATGTCTGAGTGTTGGTAGGAAGACAGTTTTGACCTTGAGTCCTCCCGAAAAGTACCCAAAAGCCCCTGCACAGCACTTCTGTTAAGTTACTGTAGCAGTTAAGAAAGCCATCTTCATGCATTGCAGGATCTGATGGATGATCTGAAGTCAGAATTGACTGGCAACTTCGAGAAGGTGATCTTGGGGATGATGACACCCACTGTGCTGTACGACGTGCAGGAGCTGCAAAAAGCTATGAAGGTTTGTGTTCCTCTTTTCATAATCACCCTCCTCAATCATGTCCACAAGTACTCAGCCCGCCAGTGTTCTGGGCTAGGCTCTGGTAAAGCAAAGAAATAACGTGTTCTCAGTGCAAACACTGATGAGCTTTCTCAAGAAACCATGACAAAGGTCTTCTGAGAGTCAGGACGATGATGTATAGGAGAAGGACTTTCCTTCATTTATGACAACTTGAAAATATGACTTTATATTATGGCAATTGTCACTGAAAAGTTGTTTTCCCAAAACTTAACAAAATCATTTGTTCTTTTCTGTGACTCCATAGGGAGTGATTTTAGTTGTGTTTTTGGTGCAAATGTTCCAGAAACTTTCTTGTTGTGTCAGCTACTTTTGAGATATTAAACTTTATGACTGACACAGAGGGGGGGGCCTCGGGTCCCCCACAGACGCAGAACTGGCAAAGAAAAGCTGTCAGCTTTCCTCGATGCCTGACCCATTGTGCTCTGCCTTAGGGTGTGCTGATTTTTAATGACCAAGGATGAAATTCAAATAAAATATCCCTCTTCAATCATGCCATAAATGCTTAGCCTTGTGCAATGTCCAGAGCTAGGCTCTGGAAAAGTGAAGAAATCTTTGCCAGAGGTTCTGTCCTTTAAAGGAAGACAACAAAGGAGGTCAACAAAAGATTAACTCTTCAGGGGACAGAAGCTGTCCCTAACCTCTAGAGTCAGCACACATAAACAGTCCTGAAGTGTCTGTTATTACTACTAATGTTTGGTAAACACATTGGAATTTTGGCAGGACAATTTAAAATGAGCAAATCCTGTTGCTAGAATACGGTGGTTTGTCTGAAAATTCCTAACTGTCTTCCTTCAGTGTCTGCAACTCAATCCCCCTCTTCCTCTGGGTCTTGTGTTTAGGGAGCTGGCACCGATGAGGGCTGCCTGATTGAGATCCTGGCCTCCCGGTCATCTGAGGAGATCGGCCGCATAAAGGAGACCTACCAGCTGCGTATGTAGCATCTCAGGGGCCCTGGCTCATGTTTCACAGTGATCTGAGAAGTAGACTGGCGGTGGTTGGTTATCCACTGATTAGACTTTCTTCACCAAAATACTGACCATGAAGGAGGGTCAGTTGCAAGCTGCTGTGAGGCAGCTCCTTGTGTAAGCAAATGAGTATCTGTTGGCTTCTCAAGTTTTCCTCAGGTAAAGACCCCATTCTATTTGGGCAGCCCAGGGCGATGTTTTATTATTCTGAAATCTGGGAAGATACTCCTTTTTATCAAGCAGAGAATCAAAGGTGCTTGTTCAAAAGGGCAGCACCTGTAAATCTTTGAATTCCAGGGGATGGCCTGCAGAGGGTGTCTGACCCAACTTCTTATGTCCAAACTGGACTGTGTGTCCTCCAGCTACTTCAGAACAATAGCCATTTACTTTCCTCTTTAAAATCCCCAGAAACTAATATTTCAGAAAAGCCTTTAAAAGATGTATTTTTCCCCTAAAAATATATTTTAAAATGTACAAAGATTTAGCTTCCATGGTATTCATTTGGTATTGTTTATATTAACTAGAAATGTCCAACAATAGCAGATTGGCTAAACCAAATATCATATACCCACATAATGAGCAGTTACGTAGTCATCAAAATGTAGGTTGAAAATGTTGCTATTACATTAAATGGTATGATCTATAAGTTAAAAAGACAAAATAAAAAATAGTATGTGATGATTCCATTTTTAAAAAAGAAAATATTATGTATATATAGTAAATAATGAGGAAGGGTATTCACCAAAATGTTATTCAGTGATTATTTCTGGATGAGTAGTGACATCTCTTCCCACTTCTTTTTATTTGTCTTTTCCTAAGTTTTCTGTAATAAACATATACTACTTATGGTAGAAAGCAAAAACGAGACAGATTTTTTTGGTGAGTGGTCAGAGCAGGCTATTCTAAACCTTGGGAATTTGGTTCTAGCACCTGGAACCCCCGTCTTTTACCAAAATACAGTTCTCCCCTGAGGGCCATGAATCGTGGGGAAGCTCCCGTGCAAGAGAAGGCACACGCTAAAATTTGGACTTAACAGCCTCCTGCGTATCCCCAAACTTGGATTCAGGGACTGTTTGCATTTCCATGTGCTGTTCACTCACCGTTCTCTGCTTCACTGGAAACCACGTTCAGGAAAGAAGCCTGTATAGTTAGGGGCCATAGAGTGCAGATGATGGCCCCAGCCTTCTCCACCTCCTATGTAAGGAACAGTAGCACCTCGTTTCTGCTCTGACAAGTTCAACTTATCTTGACAATTTACCAGTTTAGTTTTGGGAAAACTATGTGGGGTTTAAAAACCTCACATTTTGGTAAGTAGAGCAGTTCTGGAGAGGCCTGTAAGCCCTGGAGTACGATACTGTGTTGGGCAGAGCTGTTTTGATTTGATGAATTTTACTCTCTTGCTAGAATATGGACGTAGCCTTGAAGATGACATTCGCTCTGATACGTCATTCATGTTCGAGCGAGTGCTGGTGTCTCTTTGCACTGTAAGTGACTCCTTTGGTTGACTGCTACTGGTGGCGAGGGCGGGTGCTTTTACTGAGATGCTCACTCTTGTCTCCCTTTTCCAACCTTTCTAATCTTTCAGCCTTCCAAAGGTGAGTGTTCCCCAGGTGTAGTTCTTGCCCTGCTCTGTTGTTATAATTGCTCCTTTAGAGACTCTGGCTAGTCATATGCATGCATTCATTCTACTTTAAGTACTGAATACATGCCAGGTACCCATATAAATTGGTGCATTAAGAGTTGTAGAGATGACCAAGAGGCAATTTCCTGGCTTTGAGGTTTTATATTGTCATAAGGGAATATATCAGACACATAGGTTGCATTAAAAAAGGCATGAAAATAACAAGTGTCAGCAGAGAGGCGCAGAGTGGAAGAAAGGTTCAAGGAGACACTTTGGTTTCAGATACTTAGCAAAGGCTTCTGGCAGAGGTGCTGCCTCAGAGAGGACTTGGAGGGTTGCTATGCTTTCAAGAGGAAGAGGTGGGAGGGTGGATGTGTTCCAGGGAGGAAAGAGAAGAAAGCAGGGAACATGGGGAGCAGTTAAGAAACAATTGGCTGAGCAGTTAGGCTGGTGATTCCATGCACGGTGGAAGGGTGAACTGGGATTCTGTGTTGGGAGTTTACACTTTCCTTGGAGAACAGTAGGGAGCCACAAAAGTTTTGGAAATGAAGAGGGAAGTGATTGGAACAGCATTTCCAGGAGAGTCATGTAACAGTAATGTGTAAGATGAATTGAACTGGAGCCCGGGAGGCCAAGTAGGAAGTTAGCTCAATATTCCTGATGAGAAACAGAACAGGACCAGTGTGGGAACTAGAGTACCAAAAAGGAGGAGATGGATGCTTAAGATATTTCACATGGCTTTCCCATGACCTCCCCTGAGTGTAGACTCATTTCTCACTGCTCTTTAGATGTTTCCTTATGGATATTTTATTATACCCTAAATCAACCTGAACTCATTTTCCATCCAACCCAACTCTTTTTCCTGAATCCCCTGTTTCTGTTCTTCCAACAAAGCAGAACCTCAAAAATCAACTTCAGTTCCCACATCACTGTTTCTGACATTTACTTAATAATGCCTACCTGCTTTCCTTATTTCCTATCATTATTTTGTTCCCTCCCAGATTTCCTACTCTGCTGAGCCATACCCAAACCAAAGGCCACTGAGACAGTGTAGCAATAAAAGTTGTCTAACAAACCAAAGGAAAAGAGCTGTTTTGTCATTCGTTAGCATTCCTGCAAGTCTTCAACCCTGCACCCTTCTGCAAGGTCATGTTGCTGAGGGCATAGTCTCTCAGTCTCCTCACACCCCACTGCTGGTGCCAGATTCTCTTGACTCTCCTCTGTTCTCAACCCCCAGTTTGGCAATTGATCATTGTTGATCTGCCAGTTAGGAAGGCTTGGGTCAGCTGGGAAGGAGGGAAGGAGAAGGGGAGGTGAGTAGGTAGTAGTCAGGGCACAGTCAACAAGAAGCATTCGTTCTCCTTCCCCACCTACTGGCAGAAACCCCCATACTACATTGGGGAGCTGCACTTGGCTGTGCCCTTTGACTGGGAAATGTTTTATAAGCACTGATCAACACCGTGGGAATAATGCAAGATATTCAAAGCCTCTCTTAGCTTCCTAGGATGGACGCATAAGCCCTTGAGGCAATCTGTGTAATCATTGCATCCTTAGATTCCCAGACCGTCTATCTTTTTTTTTTTTTCCCCAGTCAGTCTTTTTTTTTTAATTTTTTTTATTAAAATATTTTAAAATTTACATATACTTGCCATTAATTGTAATCCCCATGTATTCCCCATCACCATCTCACCAGT
>JAGFMF010011626.1:745650-768103 GCA_019455555.1 Galemys pyrenaicus
TCTCCTGCTGTGCCCGCTGCTCCCCTCAGCAGTGTACTTCTGTTGATCTGCCTGTTCTGCTCCCCGCTCTCTGTGGTGAATCCTCTCACCACCCTACACTTCTGGCCTGTACCCCAGTGCTTGTATGCATAAATAAATAAATCTTAAAAAAAAAAAAAAGAAGAAGAATTTAAGGAGAAAAAGCACTAAATAGAAGAGTAGGTCACTTTATATTTGAAAAAGGCAATATTCATGACAGAGTAAATTGTCATGAAACTTTAGGGTGCCAAATAGCATTCAAACATACAAAGAAGAAACAAGTCTCCAAAAGAAATACTATGCTAGTGAGAGATTTTAACGCATTCTTGATCTTTGGCAGATAGAGGAGACAAATTACAAACAAGGACACTGTAAGATTTATTTTAGTAAATATACATTAAACTTTGAACCCTATAAAGTGATTCCATCTTTCCTTGTGTTCATGAAGCACTAACAAAAATTGATCTATAACTCAGACTACAAAAAATTCTATGTAGAAATTAAAGAACCATTCTAGAAGGCTATATTGCAACTCAGATCAAGGGTTTAGAAAATGCATGCTCATTAATCCAATTCCCATTTTATGAAAATGTATCCTGAATAAATCATCAAGAAAATGCAGAAAAATTTAACTGTAACATGTTTATTGAGACAGTGTTTATAATAATGAAAAATTGGAAATGACATAAATAGCCAGTATGGTGTGGGAGGTGAATGAGTAAATTATTTCACCCATGTATATATAGTGCAATAATCTGTAACCATTAAAGAATGATGGCACAGAAAAAAACATTTAATACAATAAAATGGGGAAATAGTCATACTATTTTAAGTAAAAAAGAAGAATACTACAGTCCTATCACATAGGAATCTGTTACACATTAAAAAAAAAAAGTCTGGAAGAATCTATTCACAAGCTAAAATGTTAAAAATAGTACTTTCTAGATGGTAGAATGATGGATGATTTTCATGTTCTTTTATGTCTTCATTTCACCACTTCATTATTACTTTTATAATAAAAAAGAACACATTAATTTATTAAATAAGATTTTGTCTTTGAAATAAAACCTCTTAGAAAAAATCCAGACACACTTGAAAAAGTTCCCTAGATGAATCTGAGTTGTGTTTCACTTTAAAACCCATTCAGAATAAGAACAACAACAATAATAATAATAACAATAAAGACACAAAAACCAAAAATGAAAAGACAAGGACAAATTGGGGACACTTGGTGGGGAGAGGGGAGGAAGAAGGTTGAGGGAAGATGGGAGCACGGGGTCTGAGGTGATGGTGCACTTGGGGATGTGGTGATGGGGAGTACATGGGGATTACAATTGATGTCAAATATATATAAATTAAAGGGAAAAAAATAGAATAAAAATTGAAAATTTGTTGTAATAAATAATTTAAGATGGTGACCTAAAACAACCACATTTAAAATGCTGTGAACTAAATTTTTTGAATAAATATTTGGTCTTATTAAAGAAAAAAGAAGTACAAAAAAAACTTTTAATAATAAATGCTGAAAAAAAAATAAAATAAAACCTATTCATCTCACTGTAACTTTGTTTCCTTTGCCCCTAGGGGGACACATCTGGAGACTACAGAAAGGTACTGCTCATTCTCTGTGGAGGAGAAGATTAAAATAAAGTCCCAGAGGATAAGAGGATTCCCAATCCTTTGAATTTTTTTAACTTCATTTTTCTACACTGCTATTAACATTATCTCAGCCTGCTTATTTCCAATTAAAACGCCTACAGATGCGTCCTAGGATATGGACTGTCTGTATTATGATTCATCTGTAATTAGTCATGATGCTTTAAAGCTGTACTTGCATTTCAAAGCTTATAAAACTTAAAAGGAGATGTAAAATTAGAAATAAAAATGTACTCCACTTCTTTAACAGATCGCTTGCTTGTTTGTGTTTCACAGAAGTCGGAATATATTATTTTATGTTTTCTTTTTGGTGAAAAACTATCAAAGTGAAATATTGTTCTAGAATCATCTTTCTTCCCTAGTTCTGTTTTTTTTTTAGAGTGGCTAGTAATATCTGGCTTTGAAATTGTGAGCATCTAGTTAGTAAGAGTAGCCATCAAATTTGCTACTTCATACAATGATAGTTTGCAAACATCTACTCATCTCCTTTGATTAAGGTTAGTTTATAGTACTAATTGGTCTTTACTAAGTTTGATGTGGAAGAGTTCCTTCATCACATCTTATATGAAGGTCACTTATTCTTTCCAGGTCGAAATACATCAATTTAAATTGTCTGAACAATTTAAATTCAGAGCGTAGTTTTAAAGATTGTATGTGTTTGTTACCAAATATAAATGCTGAACATTCCACAATAATATGGTTAAATGTCTTAATCTAGCTTAAAGATGAATGGGAAAAGATTAAATATCAAACTAAGTATTCTGGTGATGGGTGTAATGATCAGAATTTACTTTTACTTAAAGAGAATATGTGTTTTTGTGCTAAATATAAGTTTTAAATTATTTTTGATTTTGTTGATTTGCAGTAATATACATTTCAACTCTCAGATTACTCTGAAAGTGCACATGGACTTAATGCAAAAGTTCAATTTGTATACAACATAGAAAAATAATTTTAATAAAACATGGTGTTTGTCCTGACTGAGTTTCCTACTTTTGAATTTTTTCACCTTGAACCCTGAAACTCCCATGCTATTCAAAGTTTCTCTCAGGAACTAGTACATTACAAAAAAAAAAAAAATTCTTATGTGCCCCTACTCCTATAAAATTAATCTTCCTATATACCAAACACAATGATACAAAATAATAATACATTTAACTTAACCTAGGGAAATGAGTGTTGCTGTCTGTTCTACTAAGTAGAACATTTGTGTTAAAAAAGAATATTTGGGACCTCCCTGGCAGCGCAAGGGGTTGAGCACCACACTGTAGGGCTTCCTCAGCCGTTGCAGTGTGGGTTCCATCCCTGGCCAGGAAGGGGACCTACATGGTGCAGGAGACCTCTCCTCCCATGCCCACTGCTCCTCTCAACAGTTTCTGCCTGTTCTGCTCCCCACTCTGTCTCTGGTGAATCCTCTCACCTCTGTGTCTCTGACCTGTACCCCAGCTCTTATATACATAAATAAGATCTTTAAAAGATAAAAAGAATATTTTCTTCTTTGTTAATTCTATAATTATTGTATCTTGATGGGTAAAATATAAAATTGTTCCTATTTGCGTATTGTAAGTGGTAGAGCTATTGGTGAAAGCTATTTACATGAATTCTTAGTGATTCCAGTAATTAAAGGAAATAGTATTGCTATTCCTCTTACTTGCCGGGAAAAGTATGGCATCTCCAGATCATCTTTCATTGACATCAGAAGCATTACAGGGTTTTTTGTGGTAGTTTTATCTTTAATTTATGTATCACTTAGTGAAAAAAAAGTTTTTTAAAGCTTTATTTATTTATTCATACAAGCACTGGTGTACAGGCCAGAGGTTGGGGGGGCGGGGGGGTGAGAGGATCCACCAGAGATAGAGTGGGGAACAGAACAGGCTGATTAACTGAAACACACTGCTGAGGGTAGCAGTGGGCGATGCAGGAGAGGTCTGCCACACCATGTGGGTCACCTCCCTGGCCAGCGGCCAGCAGTCAGCAGCCGGGATCAAACTTGTACTGCAGTGGCTGCAGTCGACTTGATAGTGCGTTGCTTAACCCACTGCACCACCATGGAGGTCCCACTTAGTGAAAATTTTAAAGTACTTATTTGCACTTATTGATGGGAAACTTTCTAGAACCCAGGATAAAGCTACCCTGGAGAAATGTTTATTATATTGAACAAGCATGACTTTGGAATATAATTATGTAGCAATGCTGCTTTTCTATCCCACTGTCCATTTATATTTATTCAGTGGACCTGGTTTTCCTGTCTTTAAATAAAAATTCAGATAGAGGTTGTAATTTTGACTTTTCTGGTCACTCTTAGGTCTTAAAAAGTCCAACTCTGCAGTCTGTTAATGTTCATAAAATTCTCATGTCAGTTATTAATACATCTTGTTAAAATTCTGAACTTGATTTATAATTGAGACATCTTTCTTTATTCAATTCTAGTGTACTGCCAACAGGAATCTGGGTTTGGGGTAAGGGTACCCTTGGTGGGCTCCTTTCTCCACCCAGGCTTCCTCACACTTACTCCCCACCCCAACTATGCCTGAGTAGTAGTAGGAGGAGGAATGAGGAGAGTAAAGGTGAGCAGGTAAGCTATTACCTGACTGTTACTGACACGGCAGTGAAAGATCAGCATTATGTGACTTTGGCAGATGTTTAAATCTGATTCTTGTGCACATTCCTCTGGGTTCCTTTGTGAACCCCCTCATTCATCTTCTGTTCACGGTAAGGCATTTGCAAGGTAAAATGCCTTTCTCCTTTTTCAGCCCCTAGGAATTCCAGTGATATCTTCTAAGCTCTCTTGGCTGATGTCTGTTTGTTCTTCCACCCAGGGCTCTTAGAGAGAATCTAAGATATTCCCATGCTTGGCTGTCTCATGGTGGCCCACGCTTGTTCTATGGGAAACACTTGCACTTCCTGTGTGCTTACAAATTATGGGTTTGAGGTTGATCCCTTTGCAGCCATCATTTTCTGACCCTCCCATTGACACCACACCCTTCTCCTCCACTAAACTGTTTGGCCATCCTCTGCTTAGATTTCTTAGGTATGAATCAGACACCAGCCCCTCAGACACCCCAAACTACATATTCTGCTGATGGGAATATAAACTGGTGCAATCGTTTCAGAGAACAATTTGGCAATAGCTAATTGAAAAATTCCCAGCAAATCCACTTCTGGGGACCTATTTGGTGGTCTTCTGCACATAGTGCCCATTACTGCTCTGTAAAAACATTACAGTAGAAACAACCTAAATCCCATAGTAAGGCAAAACAAATAGTGGAGTAGTTACACAATAAGCAGTGAAAATTAGCTAGATCTATCAACTCAGTATCTTAAAGGCAAACATTTGAAAGTAGAGAAAGGCGCAGAATAACAGGTACAATATGATTCTACATCTAAACCTGTCTAAACGGACAGAAGAAAATATATTGCTTACAGGTATAAGAATATGTATGGGAATAATCATATACACCATTCTGAGGATAGTGGTCACCACTCGGGAGGGAGACAGGACATTTCTGCCTATCTATAGTGCTGTGGTTAAAAGAATGAATCAAAGGAAATATTGTTACAGGGCAGGGAGAGGAGCACCCCAGAACCCCCAAGCCTGCCCTCTTTGAATGGGTTCTGCCATCCGCCGCATTAAGACAAACATACAAAACCTTTAATGGAAAGGAACTTTAATACAACTAGGGTATAATAAAGAACAAAGAATATAGTCATTAAGCATCCAAAGTTACCCATCTCCTTGAGGGTAAAAGTCCAGCCAAATAGGATTGGCCCAAAGCAAGGCCCAAAAACCTGGCACACATCTAAAGGACCTTTCAATAGAGACCCATAGAAAAGGGTCAGAAAGAGTCAGACAAATCTGGGAGGAAAAGAGGAAAATTAAAATTAAGATGAAAGCTGCCATTGCTAACCTCCCCACGGGTTTTTCACCCACATCTGTTCCAACCAGTCCAAGACCAAAAAGCAAGCACAGTTTCTTCACATGTCCCTCTGCTCCACGTGCCTCATCCAGGTCTCCTTGCTGTTCTCCATCTTCCTTTCTTCCCCCTCTCTTCTCTGCAGAAATCTTTTTTTCATCCTCAGCTCCACCCACTTAGGGCAAAACCAGAATTTTTAAAACTTCCCCTTTTCCTAAAACCACCCTGTTATAATATAACTTAAAATGGATCATACTTGTCCATAGGTATCTATCAAATTACTCTGAATAAGTCATTATATATATTTTGCTTTAAAATGTTTCACTATAAGTATTTTCATTATTTGTTTTTTTACAAGTAGCAGAAGGGAGACACAGAGGGAAAGAAGGATGTCCAGAGTCCACTAACAGTGACTGTGTACTTCAGGTGGACACCTGTAACTTCTGCTGGGTCCTCCAGAATTTAGCTCCAACTGTCCTGGTACCATAGTCTATTCAGACATACCACTGCCACTGGGAGGGAAAGAAAGGTGTGCTGGTGTTGGCATACTTGGTTTAGAGTAGTGGAGGGTTGACATTTAAGAAACCGGAGGGCCTGGCAAAGATCCCCATTCCAGGTCCCGTGCCCTAGAAAGTTATGCTCCACCTCCGCAGTGTGCTGAGCAACTCCGAGGAAGAGGCCTATCAATACTTTCTGCCCCTTCCAGGAGGCCCTGTAGGCATCTGAAGCGAAGGAACTTTTGTATAAAAAACGAGCGGGAATTTCCAGTCTTGCCAACACAACGGGTGTGGGAGAAGTAACGTAAAAGCTAGGGCTGCCCGCACAGCTCGGGAGCCCTTGGGCTCCAGGCCTACAGGCAGACAGAAAACAGCCTCCCGCACGCCCGCAGGCCCCGCCCACTGCCGCCCCGTCCCGTCCTGCGCAGGCTCCGCCCGTCACGCACACACGCCTTTCCTCGCCCCTTCCGGGGGCTCGTCGCGCGCCTGCGCCCTCGGGTCGGCGCTTTGTTGCGAAAGCGAGGGGGCGAGGTCCTGAGGTCCGGCTGCGCCGCGCGACCAGACGCTGCGGGCGGGGCGGAGGATGGAGGCTGTAGCTGCAACGGTTGGGGCTGCGCGTGAGAAGGTGGCCGAGTAGGACCAGAGCTTGGTGGGGGCCGGTGGCGAAGAGCGGGCTATGGCGGAAGACCGACTTCGCTGGGCTCCTTGAGGTACGCTCCCTGAAGCCCCGGGGAGCCGTGGCTCATGGGCTCGCTGAGCAGCCGAGTGCTGCGCCAACCCGGACGAGCCCGAACCCAGCAAGAGCCGGGTTCCGGATCGGGGGGCTCGACCCGAAGGCCGGAGACTGGCGGCGACTCGGCCGGCCAGGGCTTCTGTTACTGCCCCGGCAGCCGCAAGCGCAAGCGGAGCAGCGGGGCCTTCTGCTACTGTCACCCGGATTCCGAAACAGACGAGGATGAGGAGGAAGGGGACGAGCAGCAGCGGCTCCTTAACACCCCTCGGAGGTACGTGGGGGACGCGTCCCCAATGACCCGCCCCTGCACCTGTTGGACCGCTCGGTTGGCCCAGCCTGAGGCTGTCCCGGCGCCGGGTGCGTCCCGGGGGGTGCGGTGCTCCCTCCACCTTTGAGGAGCCACATGCCCTTGACAGGGTAAAGGTGGGAGCTGGTGGCACACACTGGGCGGACCGTGAGTGCTTTGGGAGAAGCCTGATGTTCTGAATTATAAACCACAGACGCTGCCACGAGATGAGACTGAAAAGTGCCACGCCAGTGCTTGCGCCTCATTAAACCTGAGAGACGACTGGCCGGTTGACTTCCCGTTTTACACCTTTGTGTCCTCTGGGTGGGTGGCGGTAGAGTAAGCTGTTTGCATCCAGCTCCCTAAATAGTGCGGACACGTAATTTAGTCTCAAACTTGGGCACCGCTCTGTCCACTCAATGGAGGGGAAGTGATTACACACAGGAGTTCTCCCTAACTGTAAAGGTGAAGTTGATTACTACATTGGTTCCTAACTAGGAAAAAAGTCATTCACAGTCTCTAGTCCTTAAACGTTTGTCGTGGATACTTATAGGCTTAACCTTTTCTTTGAAGAATGGAAAACGGTATATTTACTGTGTAGGTTACTTTTGTTAATTGATTTATAAAATCATTCATACAATCTTATGGATGTGTTTCCAAAAATGAACTCCCATTGTCAAAGTGTTAAATTACCTTTTTGGAGCGTCAGTGTAGTATAGTTTTTAAAACTCAGAGATTCTGGGTTCTACCCTGTATTCTGCACTTCAGCTTTATTTTCTCCTAAGTAAAATGGAGATTCTAATATCTCCATTACATTCAGAGCCATATAACTCCTGACAGACTTGCATACAATGCACAGTGCTTGTTACATAACCACTCAGTAAATAGTGTCTCCCTGATGAATCGACCCATTTATCATTACAGATGTGTCTTTATCCCTGATAATATAGCCACTACCATTTTCTTCTGAGAAGTATTTAAATGGTATATAGTTTTTCATCCTTTCCCTTTTTACTTGTATCTGTATTGTAGACAGCATGTAATTAGTTGGGTCTTGCTTTTTAAAAAAATACAGTGGGATTAGTCTCTGCCTTTTAGTACTTAGACCATTTATATTTGATTTAATTTTTGAAATACACATGTCAGAGTACATCTGAAAGAGAAACCACACAGTAATTTAAATAGGGAATTTTTAATACAACCATTATTAACAAGTAACCTGGAATTAACTACTAAAGGTAAACTGTTGAGGTAAGGAGATCTCCAAAAACGACATGATTCAAGGATATTGGGATTGACAAACATTACTGTTAAGACTGAGAAAGAACACCCAAGGAAGGAATAAACTTGGAATAGAGCTGCTTTTCCCAATCTGAGATTAAGGTGTTGGAGGTGTGGCTGTAACCTGCTAGATGGTAGAGGCTGAGGCTGACTAGCAGGAAACTACCCACTGGGATTCCAACAAAAATTTACTTGGAGGCCATCTAGCCCACAAAGCTGAAAATATTTACTGTCTAGACTTTTACAGAAAAAGTTGTGCCCATCTCTGAACTTCATGAGTTGACTGAAATGGAAAACCTTTAGAAAAAACTTTTATTAGAAAATGCATATCAAAATTTAATATGTTGTAAGTCAGTGGAAAACTCAGGACTTAATCAGCCCAGCATGGATGATGGGGTTAAGAAATTATATGTAGAAATTTGCACTTTCTAACTAACATGCTTTCTAAGGTTGCTTTCTGTGCTCTCCTATCTCAACCACTACTCCCTGAAAAGCTTTGACTTTCAGGCTTACCTTCCACATCATACATTTTGTCAACTGCTTGTTTTACTTGTACATTGACAAAACTATTAAAACTCAACTATTCTGAGAAAGAAAAAAAAAAAAAACCTCAACTATTCTTCAGCCAGATCTTGAGTATTTTCTCTATAGGTTGTCTTTAAAAATTTAAATCTAGTAAACATTTATTGCCATAATTATGTAACTATTGTTCACTGCAGCATTAAGTAGAGAGCTAGGATTAGATATCATACTATCGGGGTATCACACAGCCCCTTGTTTTTCTCTTGGTAGAAATTTTTCTACTCTTAGGTTTAAATAGAATCTTATATTCCGTCAAGTGCTTAAATTTGGGCCCTGGTTTCGTGTGTTATCTTGTTGGGAGAGAACCTTTCTGTATTGCCTTTTAATTTTCCTGAAGTTTCTAACTTCCCACAACCCCTTGACAAAAGATTAATATTCATTATATCTTCACATTTTTCTCTTTCCAAACACACTTGCAAAAGTCCTCACCTAAAACTAAGACTTTGTATTGGGTCCCTCTGTCCTCTCCCAACCTGGAATTTTACCTTTCTGTTTATCCTGGAACTTATTTTCATCTCTAGGATTGGATCCACTGTTTTCTTTAGGCTTATCTTTTTTTCACTTATTTTAGGGAACTTCATCCTCAAGTGTTTTCCTAAGGAAGAGTGCAAAAGAGGTAATTTGTGCTTACCTAAGTGTAAATTTAGTCTCTTTATCCTTTGAATGAGGAACTCTAAACTCAACGTTATTGTGTGTGTGTGTGTGTGTGTGTGTGTGTGTAGAAGAACTGGGGTGTAGGCCAGAGCTGTCGGAGGGTAAGAGGATTCACCAGAGACATAGTGGGGAGCAGAGCAGGCGGATTTCACAGAAATACACTGCTAAAGGTGAGCAGCTGGCAAGATAGGATGGGTCTGTAGTGCTATATGTGGGTTAACTCTCTGACTGGGGATCGAACTAAAGCCGTCTGTGATAGCACTGAGTACTCAGGACATCTGTAATAGTGCTGAGACCTAACCCCTAGGCCACCAGGGAGGCCCCAGTCAACTTCATTTCTTTAATGATAGTAGTCTGTTGCCTTCTAGTCTGAGAGATAGATGCTAAATTAATTCTCTTCTTTTTAGGTGACCTTTTTTTTCTCTCTAGAACTTTTGGCTTTTTTTCTTTGGCTTCTTGGAAATTAGCCAGAATGTACATAAGTGTGGGTGTTTTAATGGCTTTAAACTTGGTGAATTACAATCTGGAGACCTCTTGTTTGAAGAACCTTCCATTAATTTCTTCCATAATTTCCTGTCTTGTGTTAACTTTGTTTCTTTCACTGATTCCCCTTATTTGGGTCTTGGATTTCTTACATTTGTATCTCTTTTTCCTTTTTAGGTCCTTTTCACTTTATATACTGGGAATTTTCCTTAACTTTTTAATTCATCCCCTTTGATTTTTCATTCCAGCAACTGTTTCTACATTCTAGGAGCTCTTTTTTCCTTATTCAGAGTAATCCTTTGTATTAACATCCTCGTTATTTTACAAAAGTAATGACCTCAGATCTGTAGATGCACTAATTAAAGTGTTTGGGGTTGGTGGTTTTTTTGTTTTTTTGGGTTTTTTTTTTTTTTAAGTTTTCTTTCCTTTGAATTATTTATTTTCCCTGGGGTCAGTTTCTCTTTCTTTTCTTTAATGGTCTTTAATACTCCCAATTTTTCTCATGTTGGATAATCCTTGGTTTTCTTTATATTTAACACTGAGTAACTGGATTGTTTATATGTCTGTGTTTTAACTGAACAGTTCTATTTCTGCTAAGCCTCCCTTTAAGTAGGATGAGTGACTGTTAATTTAAATATATTAATAGGTTCAGGAGGTATGGTTTGTTTTCGAACAGAGATTCCCAGACTTCCTTCATTCATACACCTTAATGTCTCAATTTTTTTCATGTCATTTCTGTCCTTAAAAAAAAAAACAAAAACTCATAGTTAGGCCCAAACAACATTTGTAGATTACATTATATCTGTAAGATGTTGGTGTGTTTCCTTCAAATTTAAAATGTTTTACATTCCCAAGTGTGCTGTGGTGTTTCAGGTGCTTTGAGGTATGATGTAGAATGAAAGGTTTGGAAGAGCTAATAGGTTACAGATTCCTCAAATATCAGAATGAGGATTGCTTTGTTTGGTGAGACAATTGCTACACTAAGATCTTTCTGGTAGATTTATTCTATTTCTTCCTAGAAGCTCCTGAGAATCTTTTCACCTGAATTATCTGTATTCCTATTATCTGTACTATGTTTCCTGTGTCTCACTTGTATCTTTTTTCCCACCCTGAGACTCCAGCCTTACAATCCCCCCAAGAGTTCTAAAAAGCAAATGGGCTTCAGCCTCCATGGTAGACTTTCATAATATATTTTGTGCTATGACTTTCAGTGTTCACAGTTGTATCTTCTAACTTCCAGATCCAAAGAATTCTCTTGTGAAGTGTTAAGCCCACCATCACCTTTTTGTACTTGTGGGCTTATTCTTTTATGTAGTTTTTATCTTTTAATGTAATTAGGGAAAAGTGTTAATCAGGAACTGGAAACTACATTTTCTCATTTCTCACAATGTAGTAATATTAATGTCCTCTTTTTATATTGGGGTATCTAACTCAAACCCAATTTGCCTTTTTGCCACCAAAGTCTGTGCTTTCTTTACTGTCTGTTGGGGAAAAGTGTTAAATACACTGGTTCAAGATACCATCTGAAACAAATTACTTCACTTTTAAAAAGATTGAAAATTTTAACTATTAGGAAAACTATCAGGTTTGGTGGGGAACATAAGTGATATTAATCAGCTTCTGCCTAGAAGTTTTGCCTAGGAGTTTTCTTATTTATGGGATCATCTTGAGTAGCGATTATCAAACCTTAAAAATGTAGTTTTTCTTTAAATTGCATTTTAAGCAGAAATTCAGGATGTTTACAAATATAATACAAGATGCTGCATTGGTTGAAGTTAGGTAGAATGTCCAGAGTTCACCCCTTAGCTTTCCCTGGTGGTCTGTAAGACTTCTGTGTTGAGTATAGTTTGAAAATCTTTGCTCTAGGGCCGAAAACCATTGTGCAGTACTGAGGGGGACAGAGGGGGACATTTAAACTAGTTTAGGAATAATTTGGTAAATTACCCTTTTAAATATAAATTCTTTTTAAATTGCCTGTGTGGGTGAATTTTTTTCTTGTTTCTCCATTTTGTAGCTGTATAGCAGTATTGTGATTGTATTGAGAGCTTCCATTTGCAGATTTCTTAATAAGGAAATAAGCAAAAATCATTATGCTGAGTTATCTTGTTGGTTTGAATAGGTAATTCACTTAATTCAAAAATCAAAAGTTGCAAAATGGCATGCAGTGAGAGGTGTTTCTCCCATGTTGTCCCAATGTACCCACCATTTCTTGTGAATAGAATATCCCAGAGATAATCACTATTAGATTCTATGTACTCTTTCATACATGAGCAAATTTTAATATGTACTGTCCCTCTGTTCTTTTACACTCTGGACAAGTTGGTTCTGGGTAACATTAATTGAACAAAGGAGTATTTTGAGTTATATGCAAAATTATTCCATTTTATATGTGTGTAACGTCATATCTTTTAACAGGAAAAAATTAAAGAGTACATCCAAATATATTTATCAGACATTATTTTTGAATGGTGAAAATAGTGACATTAAGATTTGTGCTCTCGGAGAAGAGTGGAGCTTACACAAAATATATTTATGTCAAGTAAGTATTTTATTTTTCCATTTGAATAAGTAGTTACTTAAATAACACAAACTCTTTTAAGTCATGCTCTTTTTCCTTGCTTTCATAATAATCTTATTTTTTTTTTAAAGATCTATTTATTTATGCATACAAGCACTGGGGTACAGGCCAGAGGTGTGGGGGTGGGGGCGAGAGGATTCACCACAGAGAGCGGGGAGCAGAACGGGCAGATCAACTGAAGTACACTGCTGAGGGGAGCAGTGGGCACAGCAGGAGAGGTCTGCCGTGCCATATGGGTCCCCTCCCTGGCCAGCGGCAGGGATCAAACTCGTGCTGCAGTGACTGCGGTTTGCTTCATAGTGTGTTGCTTAACCCACTGTGCCACCAGGGAGGCCCCACTTTCATAATAATCTTTTGCCTGGACAGTAGCTGTTTAAATCATGTCATCTGCTAAAATGTCCATTTTATTAGGAATATGGCCAGCATTGTTAATGAAAACTTATATTTTCCTTCATTCATTGTTTCTTCATTGTTAACACTAGCCTAACAATTCCTTTTTATCATTACTTAAACAAAGTGCCATCTATCTTCCAAAAAGAGAAAGGTTGGGGAGGAAATGTTTAATGTTAAGATTGCCAAATTTGCTTATTTTGTATACCATTGTTTAAATTGGATAAATTCATCTGAAATGTTATTTTGTAGTTAAGATTGAATATGTATGGAAAGTTTTTAATACTCTTCTTTCTGTCCTGGAAATTGTGGTTAAATTAAAGGTAAGATCAAAAAAGTATATAGACTTAAGTAGGACCTCCCTGCTGGTGCAAGGGGTTCGGTTGCAGCACTATGAGGCTATCGGCAGCCACTGCAGCATGAATTTGAGTTCAGTCTCCAGGGAGGTGACCCATATGGTGGAGCAGACCTCTCCTGCTGGCTTGCTCCTGCTTGCTCTCTGCAGTATATTTCAGTCTGCCAGCCTGTTCTGTTCCCCACTCTGTCTCTGGTGAATCCTCTCATGCCCCACACCTCTGACCTGTACCCCAGTTCTTGTATGCATAAATAAATAAATCTTTAAAAAACACACACACACAAAGTATATAGACTTAAGTCAGTTAGCTGATATATTTACTAGATTTCTGTACTGAAAAATATTAATTTTAAAGAGTACTTTCCAGTGAAAGAAAACTGCCTTAATGGCTCCCAGCATTTTATTCATTTATTCTTTTACCAAAGGTATGTGCTAATTATTGTTTTAAGCACTGAAAATAAAAGAGTGAACAATTCAGTTCTTATTCTGTGGTACTTACATTTTTTTCTCTGTTCGTCAAGTAAATAATTACCAGGAATTACCAATAAGGCAGTATAAGAGATTTTAGTAAAAACATCTGAATTTTTCTCTAAGCTTTTAATCTTAGTTTTTTTAGAGATAATTTTTAACAGGCTTACTTTGGTTTGACTTAAAATAATATATTGGATGAGTTTAATAGAATAATTGCTAAGAGTTAGAAATGGGAAAATAATTTAAAGACAGAAAGTACTGGATAATTACTGCATTTTTTCTTTTTTTTTTTTTAAGTCTGGCTACTTTTCTAGTATGTTCAGTGGTTCTTGGAAAGAATCCAGCATGAATATTATTGAACTGGAGATTCCTGATCAGAATATTGATATAGAAGGTAACCACCATAATAAGTACTATAATACAAAATGATAAAAACATAACCTTTTACTCTCTTAATATAAATATTTTCTAATGTAGTCTAAAAAAATTTCCATTTAACCACCATGAAGTGATAACTTTATGTATATACATATATAATTTATAGTTTATTAGTTATCCCCAACCTATTTAGTAAGGTGGACCTTATTAATCTGTTGTTTATCTTCATAAATGTATGTACATGGGCTCTGAAGTTTATAGGGTAAATGATGGAAAACTATAACTATTTCAAAAAATTACTTTTAAGAAAAGTTGATAAATAATATTCATGAATTATTCTGTATGTTTGAAAACCTTTTCTGGGAATAGTAAGGATATGAACTATTAAGCAATGTTGTTTTAGAGTTGCAAGGGTATTTAGATGAGGAATCTGAGGGCCAGTTTATTTAGGGACTTAGTTTAGGTTTCAGAACAGTTCAGTGAGTCTACATCAGCCTATTCTCCCTAATTCCTATTCGTGTGTCACTTCTGTTCCCCTCATTGAGAGCCCAAGTGGGAAATACCTGTTACCTACCACATAATCAAAGAAAAAAGTTAAGAGTATTTATAAAGAAAACCATGTGGGACATACATAAGTAGCAGTGAAGATAAGGATGGACAGTAGCTGTGGGACCTGAGTGTGAGTGTGGCATGGATAGGAACAGAAGCTACATACTCCATGCTCCCTGATAGTGAAGCACAGAGAGCACCAGGGTTAAGATTATCATTGGGTTATTGTACTTGTACTTAATGGTTTACATGGGAGATGGGGCTCTTTCTAAAACTTTGGCCAAAGATATCTTAATTCTCACCACTAATGTCGAGTTTTGGTTTTACAATGCTATTAAATTAGCACTATCTATCAGTAACCATTACCACTATTTGAATTAGTGATACTTATTCTTTTATATGCATAACCAGATTTAGAGAAAATATCTTTGTATGTGAAGATAGTGATTGTTATTTTTGTTATACACTTAAATAATTGCAGTTTCATTCTACATGTTCACTTTTGCTTTTAGCACTGCAGGTTGCCTTTGGGTCATTGTATCGAGATGATGTCTTAATAAAGCCCAGTCGAGTTATTGCCATTTTGGCAGCAGCTTGTATGCTGCAATTGGTGAGTATGCTCGTTATTCAAAGAAAGGATCACGGTTGAGAAAATATTCTTTTTCAAAAACAAATATGAAACCTAGTGTTTTTTTACAATTAAAAAAATGAAATGTGTAAATATGTCCTTTGTGTTGTTATTTAAAATGCTTAACCAAAAACTACTACAACCGAGGGGATCTTGGTATCTGTGTCAACTGAATACAAGTACTTTCTAAGTATTTTAGTATGACTCGTGTGGAAAGAATTTACTTGTCTAAGTCCATTTACAGATTTTAATAAGGACTTAATTTGACTTATTAAGCAAATGGTTTATGATTGCTAATTTATTTCATGGATTCAAAAGTATTGAGTGTTTACTATGCAAATTGTTTCTTAATTATGTACTTCTAAAATTCATAAATGTAAATTTATTGATGGAATGATAGATTTGTTCATTCTACTGAAGTATATTGAGCAATGTATCAAATAAGCATGCAGATCCAAAGGTGTAGGCCCCACCTTTAAGAAGCTGGGTAGGAGGTTGATAGATAGGTCCAAAGGTAAAGTAAAACTGTCCAGTATTACAGGTATGATAATAAACATCTTATAGAATTTAGAGGATACAGAGACAGGAGTCATTTCAACCTCACGGTGTCAAGGAAGGAAATTATGTTTGAGGTTGACTCTTAAAACTGTAAATGTTTTTCTTGCAACATAAGAACAGAAGGAAGAACATTTCAGACAGTAAACTAAAACCTAAATGTGAAACAGTGGATATTAGAGATTCTAAGTAGAACATGACCCTAGCATAGAATATGCTACAAGGGTTGAGAGAAGAGGAGGCAAAAGCCAATTCACAAATTAACAAGTGCAATTAAGATTTTAATCAGGGAAGAGACAAAGTTATGTTTTAGACTACATCAGGAACAGTGTGAAGGATGTATTGAAGGAACAATGAGAAAAACCTATTGCAGTAGCCAAATGAGGGTTTAATTAGAATAGCGATAGTACAAAGAAGAAAAATTGAATACCTGAAAAAGATTAAGCAGAGATGATCCACTGGATTTGGTGACAGACAAGATGTTAAGAGGAAAGGGGAGGAGTCTAGAATGACTTCCAGGGAAGTTTAAAATGCAAGTCGGTGTTTTTATTTTGACCTTATAAAAAAGTTAAGTTTCCTTTTATGTGGCATTTGTATACTGATTTATTTGAAGTATTAATTAATGGCTTGCTAAATATATTTGACTGAGGTCATTTGATTTTTAAAATATTTTTATCTTTTCCATACTTATTTCCAATAAAAATACTTTATTTTCTAGCTTTAGTTCTCTTGGTTTCCACTTTCTGCATTATCTTTATGACTTAACTAACTAACTTAATAATATACTTGCATGGTGACTGTATTTCACAAATTTTAGTTAAAAAAAAAATCACAGTATTCTTTCCATGTGTTAAAGTTAGTTCATTTGAAATCTATATAAACATTTTAGATTAGAATTTCAGTATAAGTTTAAAACAATAACATTATGTGTTTTAGGTGCATTAGTTAGAATCAGTAGGTATTTTAAACTTCAGTAAACTCTCTGTAATGAATCATACTATTTATTTGCCTAGCCTACCACATGGTCAGCTACCATGTAAAGAGGTCTTAATTTTAAAAGAACAGTCAAAATAGACAGAATGCAGATTAAATTTGCAAAGGCCCCACAGAGCAGAAGACTAGAAAAGAAAGAGAATAGCGATATTTACCTCTGCTTTACTGCTTATTCCCATTTTTCAATTCCAAATATTTAGTTGAATACTTGCTGGATTTTTTTCAGTATTTTTACTGGACTTATAAAAATTTAGGCTTGATACACTTAATGAGTTTTCTTTCTTTTCTTTCTTTCTTCCTTTTTTTTTTTTTTTACTTTTTAACATGTAAAAGCACATATTCAGAGATAATTTTTCCCACGTGAAATGGGCCTTTCCAGTGCTTATTTATATTTACAGGATGGTTTAATACAGCAGTGTGGTGAGACAATGAAGGAAACAATTAATGTGAAAACTGTATGTGGCTATTACACATCAGCAGGGACCTATGGATTAGATTCTGTAAAGAAAAAGTGAGTTACCTTTCTTGTTTTTCCTCCCATTCTACTTTTGGGAATTAGGATGCTTTGATTCCTTAAGAGAATGTGTAGCTATAAGAAAGAAAAGGGAAAATAAATAGTTTTGTTATAAAAAGTCCCTTTTTATTTTTGGACTAATTAGTAAATTCCTCAAAAGTATTGGGTTTGTAAGTGATCATGGGTGGGTTAATCAGCTTGTAAAAACTTTGTTGTTGTTTTTTAAAAAAGATTTATTTATTTATTTATGCATATGAGAACTGGGGTACAAACCAGAGGTGCAGAGGGTGAAAGGAATCACTAGAGACAGAGTGGGGAACAGATAGGTGGATCTACTGAAATACACTGCTGAAGGGAGCAGCAGGCAAGACAAGGAGAGGTCTGCCTATGTCGGTCACCTCCATGGCCAGGTGCTGCAATGGCTGCAGATAGCTTCATAGTGCTGAGCCTTAATACTTTGTGCCACCAGGGAGGGCCCTGCTTATAAAAGCTTTGGTCACTATTAAGTTTTTTTAAAGGAATAAGCTATAATAGACATGATATTGCAACTACTGACAGTGGTTTTAACTCTTGAGATTTGTAATATCCACTTTCAGATATAGAAAAGGTAATAGAAGTATATCAAAACTGTTCACAAACCATGTAACACAAATTGGATTGAGGTTTTCTTAGTTAGAAATGCTCTTATTAATATAAAAGAAATATTCTTTTAATCATTGCTCACAAAAACAATACTAAATTTTCCATTTTTATAAAATTTGAGCATGTCCTAGCAAGACTAATAATCTGTTTTTATTTTAACTATAAGTCCTATGTAGTAGATCATAAATGCATGATAGAATACAATTATTATATATTTTCATTTCAGGTGCCTTGAATGGCTTCTAAACAATTTAATGACTCACCAGAATGTTGAACTTTTTAAAGAACTCAGGTATTTTAATCTTAAATGACTTTATAGCTAATCACCTTAAAATACTGTTTTTCATTTATTAAAGTATGCAAGATAATTTGTATAAAACACAAATGCATTACTGAAAGTGAATAGTGAAAGGTGTATTGACTACAGTCATGAGCAGAAGATACTACAAAAATTTTATTCTTTGTCCTAAATGATATTGTGTGTATAATGTCTTCTGTTTTAACAAATTTTGATAGAAAAATTCATTGCTGCTATAAAACTTGAGAAAAGTTTCTAGTACTACCTCACTTTTGCTTGGCTCATAGAGAATCTAAAATTTATCTTAAACACTGTCTTTACCATTGAGAAATTTTTGAGGAAATTGTTTTAACATTTTTTGCTATACCTTATGAAAGTAAATTTACACAATTAGTTTGGCCTTTTGAATTAAGTCTGCTTCTTCTTCCTTCTTTGCCTCCCTTCTGAAAAACTTTCCTAAATGTCCACCATGTGTAGAAACTCTGTTAAGGACTGTGAAGGATGCAGAGATGATTTTGTCATAGTCTTGGCCTCCAAGAGCTTATTTGTAACAAAAGGGCTTGCATATCTGTCTGAGAAATGGATGGTGGGACATAACTTTAAAACATCAGTCTACTTTATAGTCATTTTTAGCCTTGCATTTTCTTGTCATAGTACTTCTGAGACAGGGGTACAAATGTCCCTACGAATATACGGCATTCCCTCCCATTTCTCCAAAGACGAAATGTAAATGGCCAACAGGCACATGAAAAAATGCTCAACTTCCCTTGTCATCAGAGAAATGCAAATCAAAACCACTATGAGATACCACCTCACCCCAGTGAGAATGGCACATATCAAAAAAATTAGCAACAACAAATGTTGGCAAGGATATAGAGAAAAAGAAACTCTACTATACTGCTGTGGAAATGTAAGCTGGTCCAACCATTATGGAAAGCAGTGTAGCAGTTCCTCAAACTACTAAAAATGGAACTCCCATATGATCAAGCAATCCTACTCCTAGGAATATACCCAGAAGACACAAAAACAGTGATTCAAAATAATACCTGCCCCTATGTTTATTGCAGCACTGTTTACAATAGGTAGGACCTGATAACAACCCAAATGCCCAAAAACATGACTGGATCAAGAAGATGTGGTACATATATACAATGGAATACTATTCAACAATCAAAAAAGACACACTGGAGTCATTCATAGAAACGTGGGTGGAGCTAGAAGGGATTATGCTCAGCTAAATAAGTCAGAAGGCAAAAGAAAAATACTGGATGGTCTCACCCCAGGAGGAATATAAGGGAACCAAATAAGTGACCAAGGAAAATAATAATTACAATAATAATAACAATAAAACCAAAACAACACAAAAACAAAAAGACAAGGACGAATTGGAAACACTTTGTGGTGGGGGAGGCGGGCAGGGAATGGATTGAAGGCAGAAAGATCACAAGGGACTGAGGTGATGGTGCACTGGTGAAATGGTGGTGGGAAATCCATGGGGACCACAATTGATGTCAAAAATATATAAATAAAATAAAAGCACCAAACCAAAGCATTGAACATTGTAAGACAAAACCAAAGCATTTCACTGATGGGGTGTAGGGGGGAGCTTCTTTGAATCTTCAAGATTAAATAGAAGAGTAAATAGAAATATTTTTATGGCTAAACCACCTCCTGGATTCCTAGGGCCTTTCCTTTCCTCTGCCCTCCATAGATAACTGTGGTAGCAAATTTTGAGAAGCCTTAGTCTATGTAAAAATCATCACTTAATTGTCAAAGAATAAACAAAGTTCTGCACTGTTTGAAAGTCATTAGAAACAGTATTTTTTCTTTCTTTTACAATTTCTCACTGAGCTTTCCAAAAGGAAGATAGTTACAGTGGCAATCTTACAAACCCAGATGCTCTTCTGACGTTTTATGACTTAGAAGAAAAGATAAAAAAACCCCAAAAACCTAGTGATACCATTTCTACTCTGAATTTAAACTAATACAGTATTTCTTGACTTTACTCTTTTTAGTAGTAATAAAAATATTTGTTATGACTAAGTTATTCTCTTAGGCCTAGTGGATAAAGTTGTCTATTTTTTAAGCATTAAATGATACAGAAAGGCAGAAGAAGACTGACACTTTCTCATAGCACACTAAAAATTTTCTTACTGGGACTTTGCTTTAATTTGATTCAGTAGCGGAGCAAGTCTCTTTGTTTCCCTACCAGTCGCAGAAAGACCTTTCATACCACATTATCTGAATTAGAAGTATACTTGTGTTAAGATTATTTTTTGTCTAGTATTGTTTATCTTGGACAAAAAGACAACTTTTAATTCCATATATTCTTTTAATAAGACTTAAAACTTTCAGCTCCACTAGGGTCATGTAACTGTTTTATGAAAATAAGTTCACTATTTCTGTTTTTTCTAGTATAAATGTCATGAAACAGCTCATTGGTTCATCTAACTTATTTGTGATGCAAGTGGAAATGGATGTATATACAGCTCTTAAAAAGGTATTACTGTAATGTGATGTATGTAAAATGTCACCTCAGCATTACTTATAATTCTGAAAAACTGGAAAGATCTTGGTGTGCAGTGTTAAAGGAATGGTTATAAAGAAAAGGAATGGTTTGGAAGAAAAGTAAAAAGAAATATGAGAAAATGTTAAAACAGATGTGTATCATGAGTGATTTTTAATTTTGTACTTTATGTATTTTTTTATCCTAGAAATATTTTTCTGTTCTTTCCCAGGTATTTTCCCCTAATAGACATGCTATTTACATAATCAGAAATTTTTAATACAGTTTTCAGAAATGTTTCCAAAATGGAGCTTCAGTTGAATTAATGGCTTTATGACATTTTCACAATACTTTTTCTATATAATGTTGAAATTCTTTTTAAAAAAAATTCTCATTTGCACTTCAGGCATTTATTTCACATCATTCTTTAAAAAAGTTTCAACATTTTTAATATAATTGTGTTTCACAACTCTCTACAGAGACAAATTGACTGTTATTGTTCTACAAATATTTAAGACTTAGAGTTCTTACAATTACTGTCAGACTTGAGGCAGAACCCAGGTCTTATGAGTTCTAGTACATTGCTTTTACCACTGCATCATTTTGCCTTTAACTTTTTGTCTATAATATAGAGTCTGCACTTGACATTGTTCTGAAATCTGAGGATGAGACACCTTCTAGGTTATATTATTATGATTGTATTTATGTTAAAATGAGATTATATTACTACTTTTAATCAAAGAAGTTTAGTAACTGGGTTATCCAATCATTAAATGAGACTGGAAAATCCATTTCTATCTCTTGAGTCAGTGGTAACATTCATTTTTTTCTTGTCATAACTGTATTTATGCCTATAATGATAAATGCTTACATTGTGCCAAGACTGTTCTAAGTATATTACAAATATTAAATATTATGTAAAATATGTTACTGTCTCCTAAGGTAGACATATTAGCATGCTAGTTTTACAAATGAAAGTTAAAGTTCAGAGACATTGGGTAATTTGCCCAGCTATTTAATGGTGGAGCCAAGAATTAAAAAGTCTATCATCTTAACTACTGTGCATAGTGTCTCAATAGCAACCAGTCAAAGAAATTAATTTCCCTTGTTTAAATTCTTACTGTTTTAATCTCATGTATCAATATATATAAAGTGAGTTGTTAATATGTCAAAGTTAATAGTACATATCTATCTTAAAATTTTATCTTTGTAATGCTATAACTTCAGTGTGTTTGAGACTATATTTGTCAGGAACTATTCAATTATCACAGAATCATCTTGTTTTTATTAATCATAACATGATTAATGGTATGATGAATTTAAAGCTTATAAGCATATAATAGTTCTACTTCTTCCATTGGTTGTAAAGTGGAAATTAAGATTTTTTAAATTTGGGCCTCCCTGGTGGCGCAGTGGGTTAAGCAACGCACTATGAAACAAACCGCAGTCACTGCAGCATGAGTTCGATCCCTGCTGCCGGCCAGGGGGGGGA
>JAGFMF010011626.1:770681-798566 GCA_019455555.1 Galemys pyrenaicus
CCCTGGCCGGCAGCAGGGATCGAACTCGTGCTGCAGTGGCTGCGGTTTGCTTCGTAGTGCGTTGCTTAACCCACTGCGCCACCAGGGGAGGCCCACATTAAAATCTTTTATTTTTATTAATAGTTATCTAAATTTAAAATACCAAAATTATTTCTTGAATGTATGATTCATCTATTTAGAATTTTTCCACTAATTGTTAATTTTAAATAATATAAGAAAAATGCATTATTCAATTTTCTGTTAAAAACTTCTGTAGAAGTTAAAAATATCACTTTAGGTATGCTTTTCACTAATAAAATTAATATGAACAATGAAAATGAAACTTCAATGAAAGAATATACGCTTAGTTATAAATCTGAATCCTGATTTCAATGCGTATAACCTGAGTTTAATATAAGGCAAAGCAATATGTTTACTCCATTAAGCTGTAGTTACAGCCCATTTGTAAAATATAAATTACCAACTTTGTTACTTTATCAAATGAATTTAGAAATGGTCATAATTTTTTCTAAATATTTTTTTGTTCTTCCATAGTTCTTATATTTATATACTTTTACATTTTAGAATGGTTATCTTCTGTATATAAACAGCAGTGGCTTGCTATGCTTCGGGCAGAACAAGACAGTGAGGTCGGGTAAGTATATTACATCATACTATCTTTTATTAAAAAACTTTTATTTGCTGTGATTTTTTTGGTAATGTAGTCATTAGATTAAAAAAATCAAGAGCTGTTGAAAGTAGAGAGAAAATCATAGTAAACTTATATTTCTATAACATGAGTCTGATCTTTCTGGTCAATTAATGACTTGTTTGATTTGTCGCTATATTGGTAAAATTGATCATTCATATATTTTGTTTCACTTAGTTAATTTTTTTTCAAAATAACATATTTGAAGAATGCTTTTGTTAAGTATGATTATCATTTATATGTAGGTATAGCTAATTTTTTTTATTTATGGTAGTCTTATTAATCAAATTCTGATTAATGTAGTAAGGTTTTTGGAGATCTTTGAGTCTAAAATGAATTAACATTTGATTACAAATGCCTTCCCCAGAAGCACTTGACCTCTACAAAATATTTTGTACTTACTTTATTTTAAGTGAAAATATATCATGCTTTGCAATTCACAGATACTAGTACTTCCACATTTGTTATCTGATGTTTAACTATCTCCTTAGAATATACAATGTAAAGAAATAATCCATCTGTGAGTATGTAGAGTAGGACTTAAGTAATTTTTTTGCCTTTGATCTCTTAATCCATTTTTATACTCAAAAGAACTTTCTAAAATAATGACCTGTGTATGAAAGTGTTATATAAATTTATGATAAAATTATAAGGTTATTGTCAGGGTTCTTAGTTTGTACTTTATATCCCATCTTTTTCCAAATACATTCACAGCATAGTTATTCAATATACAGTAAGGTTGTTGAAACAGGACTAATAAATCAGAAACCAAAAATGAGGGTTATTTGATAGAAATCAAATTTGAAGCATTTTTTAATATCTGCATTATTTTATAAATCATCTTTATTATTTTTTTTTAGTTTTGATCATCTTCATAACTTTTCTCATCTGTATCTTTACTGAGTTTAATATAGAGTCTCACTTAGGAGACTGAACAGAGTGATTTTTTTGCCCTCACAAATAATGTGATATTACCCCTAGTGAAGTGTTCTTTTCCACAAACAATGAGCATTAGGTCACTGTTGCTGGACTATTGAAGTGAAGAAGACTATTCTCTGAAACATTAAGTCATAATCTAGTAGACTCCCTCCAGCATCCCTCTCTTCTAAACTTTTGTCCATATGCCAGCAGGGATATCTTTCTAAAGCAGAAAATATAATGGTGTTACTTCTGCTTCTAAATGTTCAAAGACATTTGGTGATAGGAGTTATTGTTTTTTCTTATATGTGAGATATATATGTTTGGTTGTGTGTGTATAGTATTAATATATTTTAAAAGCCCATATCTTTCAAAAGTAGATTCTGAACTATTTACAAATTAAAGTATATGATATCTGGAGGGTTAGCTTCAAATTAGTCTGCAAGGATGGGACCAAGTGGGTTAGAAATAAAACTAAAGTTATTGAAGTACTTCAATAAGATACTAAGAAATTTGATTCACTGCACTATTTTCTCTATTTTTATATGTTTGAAAAATTTCCTAATGAAAGTTTTCAAAAGTAGTAAGAAATCTGTGAACCCCTTCTAATAGTCTAACCCAAATGCTTTAGCTTCATCTCTTCTTACGTTCATCTTAGACGCCAGCTTGCACTAAATTCTTTATATATGTTTTTATGCGCCAGTCCCTTTTTATCTCTCTTTTATTTCTACCTGGAATGTCACTCCCCTGCAGATTCACCCATGATCTTCACCCCAACAAACTCCACTCAGACACAAATTGTACTTCCTCTTCAATGACCTGCGCCCCCCGCCAACCCTGCCTTTTTCATGCTCTTAAAGTCACAGCTCTGTCCACATTACTATAATTATTATATGTAGTTCCCTACTAGATCTTGGATGTCAAAGATATGTTCTATTTACATTTACATATTTATTTGTTTCAATATTTTCATCATATGATGATGATGATGATGTCCCCCATATCTAGGCACTTCATAAATGTTATATGAAAGAATACGGTGATTTACTTTATCATAAATGTTATATGAAAGAATATGGTGATTTACTTTATCATTTGGAATTCCAAGCAAGTAATAATGTTATTTTATTGTTATAACTGGAAATAACAAGTGTTTCTTTTAGTTGATTAAGGGAGTTTTATTTTGGGGGTTTTTTGTTTGTTTTTTTAATCTCAGAAGCAAAATGGTTTAGTCCACATCTAACATTTGCAAATGATATGGCCACAGTACACTGATGAAATACCATAAGCATTTGCAATAAGGATTATTCTCATTAACTCATGAACACCTATTTGATTAAGTCTGGCCTAGAGCTGTGTCCTTGTACAGCTTAGGTCATTTCTAGGTTAATCTCCAAGAAACGTTGTGCATATCCATTTGTGTCAGGTAGATAATAATAATTCATGGGATAGGTAGGTAAATTGATAATAAATTATTTTTATTTTTTGTTTACTTTTAATTTTTTCTTTTTATTGAGGCAACACTCACAACACTTGTTATGGTTTAGGGATAAAGGTTCATACCTCTTCAGATATCACACCACACCCATATCCAAAAAACCCTTAATCTTCCACTTTTGTCCATTGCACCCCTCTTCCCTTCATGGTATGAGATAGTGGTCTAGTTTCATTGTTTGATATATGACAGTCCAGATTTCTCAACTCCATTGATTGATGAAACTTTCCTCTCCATATACTCTTGGTCCATTTGTCATAGATTAATTGTCCATAAATTGTGAGTTTATTTCTGGGCTCTCAAGCCTATTCTATTGATTATTGTGTCTGTTTTTATTCCAATATCTTGATTATGGTAGCTTTCTAGTATAGTTTTAAGTACAGGAGTATGATGCCTCATTCTTCTATTTTGTCACGATTGCTTTGGCTATTCAGGGTTTTTTGTTGTCCATATAAAGTTAAACAATGTTTACTGTATTTCTTCGAAGAATGCCATTGGAATTTTGATAGAAACTGCATTAAATCTGTATAAGATGGCCATTTTAACCATGTTAATGCTTCCAGTCCGTGAGTAGGAAATATCTTCCCATTTCTCTTTGTGTTTTCTTCTATTTAACAATATCTTATAGTTTTTACTGTACAGATCTTTCACCTCCTTTGTTAAGTTTATGCCAATGTTATTTTCAATATAATTATAAATGGGTTTGTTTTCTTGATTCTTTCTCTTCTTTTTTAACATATGGGAACACAACAGATTTTTTTAAAAAAAGATTTATTTATGTATGTATACAAGAACTGGGGGTACAGACCAGAGGTGTGGAGGGTAAGAGGATTCAGCAGAGACAGAGTGGGGAGCAGAACAGGCAGATCTACTCAAATACACTCCTGAGGGGAGCAGTGAGCGAGGTAGGAGAGGTCTGCTGAGCCATGTGGGTCACCTCCCTGGCCTGGGACAAACTCGTGCTGCAGTGGCTGCGGATGCTTCATAGTGTGATGCTTATTAACCCCTTATGCCACCAGGGAGGACCCACAACAGATTTTTGTATATTGGTTTAATAGCCTATTACTTCACTGCACTCATTTATTGTTTCTAATAGTTTTTTAGTAGCTTCTTTAGAGTTTATCTGCCAACAATGATAGTTTTACTTTTTCTTCCCCAGGTTGAATTCTTTTTTAGCTTTCTCTCGCCTAATTGCTATAGCTAGGATTAACAATACCATATTGAGTAGTAGTGGTGAATATGAATACCCTTATCTTATACCTCACCTTAAAGGAAAAATTTTCAGTTTTTCACCATTGAGAATTATACTAGCTGTGGGTTTGTCATATATGACAAATATATGACATAAAGGTTTGTCATATATGTCATATATTTGTCATATATGACAAACCTTTATTAAATAGAGATGTCCTTTCTATCCCCATTTTTCAAATTTTATCACAAGTGGATACTGAATTCTTATCAACTGATTTCTTTGTATCTACTGATGTGGTTTTTATCTTTCTCTTGATAGATATGGTGAATGATACTGATCAGTTTGTGACTGATGAACTGTCCTTGGAATAAATCTCACTTGATCATGATGTATGGTCATCTTAATTTATTGTTGGATCTGGTTTACTAAGGCTTTATTAAGGACTTTTGTATCCCTGTTCATCAGGGATATTGGTCTATAAAGTTCTTTTTTGTGTTGTTTGCTTTTGGTATCAGAATAATGTTGGCCTCATAAAATATATTTGTAATATTCCCTGTTCCTCAGTTTATGTCTTGAAGGTTTGGTAGAACTCACTAGTGAAACTATTTGGTCCTGGGCTTTTATTTATTGGAAGATTTTAATAACTTTCAATTTCCTTGCTTGTAATTACCTGTTCAGTTTTTCTATTTCTTCCTGATTCTGAGATAGAAGAATAGAATTTGTCTGTTTCTTCTAGGTTATCCAGCTTATTAGCATAAAGATGTTCATAGTAGTTTTTTATGATCCTCTGTATTTCTAAGCAGTCTGTTGTAATTTCTCTTCTGATTCTATTTGTTAGTTTTTCTCCCTTTTTTTCTTCATGAGCCTAGCTTAGAGATTTGCTGTATTATTTATCTTTTCAATGAACCAGCTATGGTTTCATTGATCTTTTAAACTATTTTGTTTTGTTTCGTTTTTTTCCCATTTTATTGTGTGTATGTGTGTGTTTTAATAACCTCAAGTTTTCTATGTGTATTATCTTGGCATCTGCAAACAGTGATAGTTTTACTTTCTTTCCCAGTTTGAATTCTTTTATAGCTTTCTCTTGCCTAATTGCTCTAGATAGGACTAACAGTACTATGTAGAATGGTAGTGGTTTCATATGTACTTCTTTTTCTAGTTCCCTAAGGTGTAAGGTTAGATTATTTACTTGAGTTATTCCTTGTTTCTTGATGTAGGCTTGTATTAACTATATACTTGCCTCACTTTTTGTGTCCCATAGGTTCTGGTAGCTTGTGTCTTTTGTTCATCTCCAGTATTGTTAAATTTCACCTCTGATTTCCTGGTTAATTTAATAGTCATTTGTAGCATGCTGTCTAGTCTCCCCATGTTTGAGATTTTTTTCCTCTTTCTTTTTGTAGTTGATAGCTAGTTTGATACCATTGTGATCAGAGAAGATACTTGATTCATTCTTCATGAATATATTGACACATATTTTGTGACCAACATATGGTCTCTCCTGGAGAATGTTCCATATCTACTCAGGGTTTTAGTGATGAGGTGCCTTATATATATATATATATATATCTGTTAAGCCCATGTGGTCTAATTCTTCATTTCAGGTGATTGTTTCCTTTTTGATGTTCTATCTAGTTGATCTGTCCATTGATGAAAGGAGGTTAGTACCATCCCAAGGGGTGGGACCCTCCTCTTTGTATCCTCTGTGCCACCTGTGTTTGTCTCTGGTGTCCAAATGGTATTCCAGTTTTGCTCCAAGCCATAGGTCTCTTTTTTATATAGTGTTCTTCTAATTAACTGTTAGATGATCCTCTTGGGAGCAAAACAAGAAAACTCGTCTGTTGCTGTCTCAGGATTGAGCATTTTAAAATAAGGTACCAGGTAAAGATGAATTGATAAAATTCAACTGTTTTCTATTAAATAATGAGTTTGTATGATTACTACATAAAGGCTTGTAGTGAAACACCTAATGGTAGGTGATTCCAACTTTTAAATAATAGACTTTTTTTTACTTAGTAGCTAGACTTTTAAGTGTTGCATTTTATTGGTGAGCAGAATTATTCAGATGTTTTTCTCTGTTCTTTTCTGGTTTAGCTAAGCCCTAATACAAGTATTACAGAAGTTTGGATAATAAGTGAAACATGAAGGATTTAAATCTTCTCTAGTTAGCAGAGGCAATGGACTGTTTAATCAATGCATTCTTATCTTTATCTTTACCACAAAAATTTAATTTTAAGTCTAATTGCAAGTTTATCTGTTCTTTTTAACTCACAGTTCTTTTTGAATTGCCAGTTGCCTGCTTTCTGTGAGATATCATGTTCAAATATACATAAATATTCTTATGTATATTTCTAGGCCTCAAGAAATCAATAAAGAAGAACTAGAGGGAAATAGCATGAGGTGTGGTAGAAAGCTTTCCAAAGATGGTGAAGTAAGTATGGGTCATAACTCAATATTCTTTACAAATTATGCTATTAGGGCAAAATACATGTTCATTAACAAAGATGATACCATTTGTAGCTCAGAAGAGCTTTTTTGTACAGTTTCTGTAGCATAACCTTCCTGTTACATAGTAGTGATAGCTAATTATTTGGCCTTGCATGATAATTTTTTGGATCCAGATAATAGAGGAGAGGATTCCTCAGCAATTCAGAAATTAAGAAGTTATATAGGATCTGTTACACAGTATTAAAAGTGATTTTTTTTCTATTTTATAATTACCATAAATCAAAAACATTCAAACTGATTGCTACCCACATTAAGAATTGTGATTTTGGGGGCCTTCCTGGTGGCACAATGGGTTAAGCAACGCGCTATGAAGCAAACGACAGCCACTGCAGCACAAGTTCGATTCCTGCCACCAGCCAGGGAGGTAACCCACATGGCGTAGCAGATCTCTCCTGCTTCTCCCACTGCTCCCCTCAGCAGTGTATTTCAGCCAATCTGCCTGTTCTGTTCCGTCTCTGGTGAATCCTCTCACCCCTCACCCCTCTGGCCTATACCCCAGCTCTTGTATGCATAAGTAAATCTTTAAAAAAAAAAAAGAATTGTGTTTTTCTACTACCTATTGTAAATGTCTATTAGTGGGAAAAGGCATTATAAATAATGCTTTTGCTGTGTCCAAAAATCATAATTTCTATTTAATTTTTTTAAAAAGCTGATTGTAACTGAATTGAATTTATTTTACAACCCACAGTGGGACATGAGCTACTTTTTATATATTTATGCATACAAGAACTGTGGTGCAGGCCAAAGGTGCGGGGGGAGGGGTGTGTGTGTGTGTGAGAGGATTCACCAAAGACAGAGTGGGGAGCAGAACAGGCAGATCTACTGAAATACACTGCTGGGCAGGGGAGAGTAGCACACAAGGAGAGGTCTGCTGCACCGTATTGGTTAGCTCCCTGGCTGGGGATCGAACTCACGCTTCAGTGGCTGGCAGTAGCTTGATAGCACTGAGACTTAATCCCACCACCAGGAAGGCCCAGGACATGAACTACTTTTTTAAAAATTCTACCCTAATTAGAATTTTCATCTTTAAGAAATATTCAGCCTAATTTAGATAATTTTTCTCCTAAATTTTTCCTCGTTCTTTTTTAATTCTTTGTTATTTTATGTTTTTATAGATAGTTGTGATAAATGTTCAGCGTATAAAAGAGTAGTCTCTTTAGTTCTTGTTGCTTCTGGATATTTTTCCTCCCTAGTCGTTGAACCACAACTCTTTTGAAGCATGTGCATTGACTATAGCACTGACTACTCCCACTGTGGCCTCATTCAACTGACTCATGTCTTTATCACTGCTCTTGTTACCATGTTTAGTGATTGCCATGTCTGTGGTCCCTGGCTGTCCTTCCCCCAGTGATCTTGTGGTCTGCCCTACCTTAGGCACTCATTCCTGTGAACACAGCCTTAATTTCCTGTATTACTGATAGACTCCCTTCAGAAATTTCCATTTCAAGCATCCTATTTTCAGACTCCTATTATCTTTCTAGCAGTTACCTTTACCTGGATTCTAATACTTTTTTAACCCCCTGGGATGTACATTACTTTGTTCTCACTACCATCTTCCCATCACCTCATTACATTCCCACTTTTTTCTTTAGTTATATTTTATGTTCCTTCTTAGAATTGGTCCCTGACTTATACTCTGTCAAACTCATCTGATTAAATCCGTCTTTTTAAATCCCAAATTTCCACTTACTTGGTCCTTTCTACCAAACAGATGCGTGTGATTAGAGAAAAATATACTTCAGCAGGTTTCAATTGAATGTTTCTAACTATAAGCATCAAATAAACCCTTAGTGCTACATGATGATCCTTTTTGAATTTCTCTAGTGAATTTGTCATTTCACTATTTGAGTGGATTTATTGTTCCACTATTTAAATGATTCTCATACCTTGTTCTTATCTGATGGACTGACTTCTCTACTTCATTGGAAATAGGAAGAAAATCAGTACATCCTCTTACCAGCAATTCTCCCAATCAACCTGCATCTGTTGTCTGCTTCTATCATAGTCTATTTCCTCTCCTTGTGATGATGCCATCTATTTTACCTTTTCAAAAGCTTTGCTACTACTAGCTGTTACCTTCCTCTCCTGCATCTTTAGTTTTTCTTTTCTACTGAATCATTCTCATTTGGCAAATAACATGTTGCAGCATCATCCATCACCCAGCTATAAACAATATCCTGACCTTGCAGTCTCCTCTAACTACCACTGCATTTTTCTGCACTCCTTTTAAGCAAAACTCATTGAAAAAAGTTGCCTGTATTTGTTGTCCATACTTCTTGTTTTCTGATCCTTTCTTGAACACTCCATTTACTCCAGTAAACTCCAATGAAAATGCCATTGTCTCCAGTGATTTCTGCATTGCCAAATCAAGGATTTAGTTTTTAATTTTAGTTTTTAGTCCTCTAATGCACTTAACACATGACATCTGTTCACTTCTTGGATATTTTCTCCATTTGTCTTCAGGGACAGCAATTGTGCTTTCTTCCTATTTCATTGGCTGCTACTTCTAACACTTTGCTAGATAATTCTCCTCTTTCTCAACAAATATCACTATGATTACATGTTCAGAACTTGGACAACTTCCCTATCTAGCTCACTCCTAAGTAATTTCATCTAGTCCTATGACTTTACACTAATGACTTTTTACTAGAGAATCTCCATAAGCAGCTACTCTCAACGTCTTTCTTAGAGTACTGATAGCATCTCAAATAGTCTCAAGCTGAACTCTTTTGATTTTCATCCCTAAACTTGCTCCTTTCCAAATATTCTACAACCCATAAATGGCCCCTCCGGTCATCCATTGCATAAGCTCCAAATTTCAGGTTTCTTCTTTCTTTCATGCCACACCTGGTGTCCATAAAATAATCCCTCTGCTTTCTAAATATATTCTTAGCGTGTCTACCACTACCACCCAAGTCTAAGCTACCATTATCACTTTTGTTGTAGCCTCATAACTGCCTTCCCTATTTTCATTCTTGCTCCTCTACATTGTATTTTCTATATAACAGTCAGTCGTCTTTTTAAAATGCAAGTTAGAGCATGTCATTTCCTTCCCTAAAACTCTCCATTAGCCTCTTACTACATTTAGAAGAAATCAAACTCTTCCTTACTGTGGACTATTGGACCCTACATTTCCTGGTTCCTAACTGATTCTCTGAGCTCATCTTCAGAATCTGTCTCCCTCTGTTATTGTCCTAATGACATAGCCCTTCTCGCTATCCCTAAAATATACCAAGCATGTTTTCACCTCCAGAACTTTATACTTGCTGTTCTCTCTGTCTAGATCACACTCTCCCTAAATAACTACCTAGACTAATTAGAGGACTCACCTAGCATGTCCTTATAGAGATTTTCCTTGACCATGTATCTGAATCAGCAGACCCCCAGTTGCAAGCCCCGCTTCTCTACCCTGTCATTCTTTCCTGGCATTCTACTTTGTTTTCTTCCATTCTATTTCAGTTTGTATGAATTATTTGACTCTTCTCCTTTCACATAGACATAATATACATTCTACTAGTGTAGAAATGTTTTTACCTTTATTCCTTCAATGCCTAGGGTAGTGCCTGGCATATAATGTGTGCTCAACAGGTAGCAGGTAATTTTTGAACTAATGTTGTATTCAAAGTGTCAACCAGACATTTGAAACCCTAACTTTACTTTCCTGTACCCCACAGTGTTACCTAATAGCCTCTAATTGACTCAGGTGATAGATTAAACAAATTGTGAACCTCCTGACGGCATTTAAAACAATTCAATTGTTTATCTGTTGGCTAGTTACTTAAGGTTTTTTAAAGTATCTTTAAAGCAAGGTAGATATTAATGGGTTCTTACTATGTCCATTAGACTTTTAATCCCATCTCCTAAGCTATATATACTTAGAATTGCAGTGAAAAGCCATATTACTTATGATAGAATTATAGTTGGCGAGATAATGAAACCAATCATGAAGAAGAAATATTAGGAAAATACCTTAAGGAATAATAATCATAAAGACTGCTTTCCTGGTTTTGATGTATACTGTTTTGCATGATAAACCTTACATATATATTCACAGATACACTCTGTGTGGTAAGTTACAAGGGAAAGCACAAATGAAAAGTTGGGGTTTATGAGAGAAATATTTGGAATGAGTTAAAGAAAAGATACTTTGAGCTTTTTACTTTTGAATTGCCAATGAGTCTATGCTAAAATAAGTCTTTCTCTTTTATATTTCTTAGTACTGCTGGCGGTGGACAGGCTTTAACTTTGGCTTTGACCTGCTTGTAACATACACCAATCGATACATCATTTTCAAACGCAATACACTGAATCAGCCATGTAGTGGATCTGTCAGTTTACAACCTCGAAGGAGCATTGCATTTAGGTAGAGTGAAAATCCCCCACCCAACTTTTACTAACTCCAGGAAAAAAAAAAAAACCTTAAATAGAACTTTGATAATTTATACCAAAAATGATATAACTATATAGTGTTTTACCAAAGTTTTATTGTGTGTGTGTATGTGTATGAGGAAATGAGAAGGCTCCACTTCTATGGAATGTGTAATAATCAAAACCATAAAATCTGGAATGTCAGAGAAAAAGAATAGGCTGTGATATGAATGACTGGTTTGATACTGGGTTTGAAGCTGTTAACTTACTGCTATTTATAACAAGTAAAAAGTTTAATATGTAGTAAAGTATTTTCCAGGAAAACATTTCTGTTGTTATTTTGAATTTTCTACAAGATTTTACTTATTGACTTTGCCTGATAGTTAAGCTGGCCATCTTTTTCTGGGGAGGATACTGGCAAATTGGAAAATAGCATAATGAGCAAATTATTTAAAAGTCATGTATTTATGTTTACACCAGAATAAAAAAAATTCAAAATGGCTCAAAGGCATAAGAGATAAAACTATAAAATAACTTTTAGGAGAAGGCATAGGTAAAAAACTTCATGACAATGGATATGGCAATGGTTTTTCCAATATGAGACCAACACACAAACGAGAAAAAGGTAAATTGCACTTCAACAAAATTAAAGACTTTTATGCATCAAAAAGTAGAAAGACACCATATAAAATGGGAAAAAATATTTGCTAGCTATACATATGATAAGGAGTTAGCATCCAGAATATATAGGGAATTCCTGAAATAGACAACGTTTTTTTTTTTGGCATAGAAGAATCGGGGTGTAGGCTAGAGATGTGGGAGTGAAAGGACTCATTAGAGACAGAGTGGGGTGCAGGACACACAGATTTACTGGCGCAAACTGCTAAGAGGAGCAGTGGATGAGACAGGAGAGGTCTGCTGTGTCATGAGGGTTAGCTCTCTGACCAGGGATCAAACTCAGGCCATAGTGGTTGGTGATAGTGCTGAGTCTTAAGCCAAAGGCCACCAGGGAGGTCCCCCAGAAAGACAAGTTGATTCAAAAATGGGCAAAGGACTTAAATATTTCTCAAAAAAAGATATACAAATGGCCAATAAGTAGATGGTCAGTATCACTAGTCATTAGGAAAATGCAAATCAAAAGCACAATGAGGTATCACCTCATACCTGTTTAGGGGAGGCTATTATACAGAAACAAAATAAGATATTATTTTGATCCTTGTGCATTGCTGGTGGGAATGGAAAATGATGCATCATCCTTTGCGGAAAATGGTATTGCATTTCCTCAAAAAATTAAATGGAATCACCATGTGATCCAGAAATTCCTCTTAGAAAAGAATAAATTCTGACACATGATACAACATGGATGAACCTTAAAGACATTATGCTAAGTGAAATAAGCCAGTCACAATAGGACATCATACTCTGTGATTTTATTCTCTATAGAATAGACAGATACATAGAGACAGAAAATAAAGTGGTGGTTATTATGGGCTGGGGTAAGGAAAAATAGGGAGCACTGGGAACAGAGTTTCTCTTGTAGGGGATAGACTATTTCTGCGAATATAGATGGTGGCAATAGCAGAACAGTGTGACTGTATTTAATGCCACAGAATTGTATACTTGAAAATGGTTAAAATGGTAAATATTATATCTTTTATAAGAAACATCTTATTTTTATAATTTAGATACATATAATAGCACAAGGTTATAAAACTGAATCAGTTAATAAAAAATTAAGACTATAGAAGAAAAATATTAACATGAGGTAGTGCTTATTTTAATCTGTGGTTTTAAAATTGTGTTTATTTTATATATACATTTTTTTAATCCTAGATTACGTTTGGCCTCTTTCGATAGTAGTGGAAAATTAATATGTAGTAGAACAACTGGCTACCAGATACTTACACTTGAAAAAGATCAGGTATGGTAGATCACTTTGCTGTTAATTGTAATAGTATTTGTTTTTGAATCATCTTAAAATTTTTTAAGTAAACATTTAAAGATTGGTATGAAGGTTCTATAAACATAAAGATATAAGTAGCATATTCATTTTGCATAATTTACCCCACTTTGGACATACAATTAAGATGAAATTTGAAAATACAATTTGATTTGAGGGACAGGGAAAAGCAGATAATGGGTAATAAATTTTTTATCCTGAATATCATCTTTCAAAATTTACAAATCTTAATTGCTTTACCCATTATGTTCATAGTGCATTTATTTTTTCATTAATAGTAAACTCCTTAAAGATAATCCAGTATGTTTCCACATCTCATGAGAACAATTGCACAATAGGTTTATAAAATGACAGACATCTGTAATACTCCTGAATTTATCTCTAATGTCATTTTTTTATATTACATGCACATAAAAGTTTCAATGATGTGTGTCATGATGAGAAAGTAAACCAGTTTCAAAAAACAAAATGGCAGCTATTAAAATATTGAGGAATTTTATTTCTATTAAAACTAAACCACCATTCCAAAGAGAACATTCTATATTAATAAAGAACCTATCTATAGTCTACATAGTTAGAAGTTAGGAATATAGAGATATTGTGTGTGTATGTGTGACATTTCCCTACCTCATTTGTCCAGATTTATTTTGCTGCTCCCCCAATCCATAAGCTGAATCCAAACTTTTACCTAAGTCTGAGCCTAAGTTGATCTCTCAAAAGGTTCCAGTTTTAAATCCTCTTCATCACAGGAGCACATGCCATAGTAAAATTTAAAACTCTAGATGGATGTAAAGTGTTTTAATAGTATATTTTTTAAGATGTATAAAATACAGTAAAACTAATGCATATTACTGCAGATAAGCTGTCCAAGTATTCAAAAAGGAGGAGTTCTCACTTCAGTGCTGCTGCTTTTAACTCTATAAGTATTTTTCCTGTTCACCAAATGCATCTGGTAAAAAGTCCCAAATAGAGATCTATAATGTAAGTGAAGATTAAATTTGTGGTTATCAGGTATATTATCAACTTCTGTCTCTGGGATTTCAAGGTACAATCTTGTGTGTTGATGTAACTGAACCTGAAATTGATTTCATATGATATTTTATGTTCCAGGAGACAGGTAACATGTTTACACTAGAAACAGTGGGGAATTTTAGAGTAGGAACCAGCTTGTTGGCGCTGACTCTCCATCTTCTTCCTTGTAACTTGCTGTACTTAAGGCCTATCAGAAATTGAAGCCAAATGAGAAATCTTTGTATTTCTGAACTCTTTTTACTCATAATATACATGTTCTTAATACAAATTTTTGTAATAATGAAAATAACTTCCATTCTTGAGTACTTCTTTTAAGCTGCCTTTGCTGAGTCATTCTATGCATTGTCTCATTTATTCCACAGTGTAATTCTGTTAGGTAGATGCCCTTATTGTCCCCACTTAATAGTGAGAAGCTGACAACTGATTTGTTCAAGGTCACACAGCTAATATATAGGAGTTTTGAGATTTGAGTAGTGACCTCAGACTTCAGATTAAAGCTCTTAGCCACCGTAGTCTTTCCTTCATTTAATTTCATTTAACAGTTACGTTTTCTGTTTTTGTTTTTAATATTACTCATAATTAAACCTACAATTTTTTTTTTTATAGGAACAAGTAGTGATGAACTTGGACAGCAGACTTCTGATCTTCCCTTTATATATCTGCTGTAACTTCCTGTATATATCACCAGAAAAAAGAACTGAAAATAATCGCCATTCAGAAAATCCAGAAAACTGAGGATCTCATCATTTGGAAACAATAGCACTTTGAAAACTTTTTTGGCCAGCTTTCACTTAATGGCCCTACTGATATTCACATTTAAGGTGACTAACAATGACAAAGGCCTTATGAACTGTACAGATAATACAAAAGACTATTGTTATCCTCATCATATTTCTATGCATATGAAACAACATTTTAAAGCCAAGAAAATATCTGTCAAACCATTTCTGTTAAGAGGAATGTCAACTCATGCTTTTAATTTAGCATCAGAAAATTGCTGCAGCTAAATTTCACTTTTTTTTTTGCAAACAACTATGGATTTAATTTTTAGCTTACACTTTGATCCTACCTAATGTTAGTGAACCTCAATTATCCATATGTAAAATTATTTTTATTTGACTAACAATGCTAAAGGAGTAATTTGGCCAGTTATAAATGTTCTTTAAAAGAAAAAAGGGTGTGTTTAAAAGCTGTCCTTTAACTTTTTCAACTTTTTATTCTTCCCATTATTCTAATATCCTCCCATTCTGTACTTGTTTTTAATCATTAACTGATTTAGTTTCGGAGACTGAGATAAAAAAACGCATTTTCATGTCATTTTATTTTGCTTTTAATATAGCTTTTCTAGGGTTTTAGCAAAAAAAAAAAAATCAGCTTCAAAACTTTCAGATGAACTTTAAATGGAGCAGAAAATCAGTTTGAATCTGAGGATATACTTTTGCCTTACATGTTTTTTCTTTGACATTCTGTACAACTTTATTATTAGGTGGGAGTTATTTTTGTACTATATACTACATTTTAAACATGTTCATATTCCATATTCTCTGATCTTTAGAATTATTTTGTTTAAATTTTAGTTGGGAAACCTATTTCCCACTTAAGCTCAGGTCTTTATAACCTCTGAATTGAGTGCCTTTGAGTTATACATGCTAATAGAAATTTCATAGTAATTGTAAATAAGGACAGAGGATCTCATATAGAGCTGATAATAAAACATTAATGTAAAAATAGAACTTATTTTTGTCAAAAATGAGGTGTACATTTGTCATGATTTATATTTGTTGGCTTCTTGTGTTTACTGCTATTTTGAAAATAGCCATATTCATTTTTTTTCCCAGGTAGAGTAAGTACTTTTTGTGGTTAATGTATACTTTTAGTATGTTTTTTAAAATGGGAATCATTTTTATGTGTGTGTACAAATAATAAATACCCATTTGGAAAAATAATAAATTCATATAAAGTGAACAAAATTCAGTTGAAATCAATCAGAATCTTTTGTTTTCTTGTAAGGTTTTTTCCAATTACATTTAACTTTTGGAATTTACTAATTTTTTTCTTCCCCAGTACTATGTCAGTAGATTTATAAATTGCTTTTAGCTTTTCAAAATTCATTCTCTTCTTGAACCTTTTAAATAACTCTTCCACTTCCACCTCCAAAACTATAGTTTAGATGTTTTGAAAACAATAATTTGCTTAGCAAAACACAACATTTCTTTCTATATTTGGTGATAGTTATATTTCCGAGATTTTTTTTGTTTTAACCTTAGAGCATGAGAAATTCTTCATCTTTTATATATTAAAAATATTTAAATACTAATCTTGAACTATTTGAATAACTGAATTTTACAAATCTTGAGAGTGAAGTTAAAGTTTGAGTGTATAAAATGAGTAAATTTACTTTCATTTCACTTATATAAACTGACCAAATTGAATATATATGGTTCATGCCCATTGTTGACTTTTTTTCTTTCTGGCCATATTTCTTATATCATCTACAAACAAAAATTATTTCTTCAGTAACAAGTAGGTTGTTTTCTCACTTGAGAAAACTGTCAATGAGTACTTCACGTTGATAGTGAAGATATGCTGGGGTTTTTTTACCAAATACTTTTCATACTTTTTGTTTTTAATAGGAATGTATTCAGTAGTTTCAGCTGAAATATATAAGCTATTACAAATGAAAGTTTTTTGTATTTGTTAATTTTTGCCTTTGCCGAGTCTTTTTTTAAGCTGCTAAGCCTATTTACCCATTAACAATTATTTTTGCTTGGCCATCAGTCAAGAAGGGGCCCTTATGAGAAAATGTTTTGAGTCTCTAAATTCTTAAAAAAGGGATATGAAAAAACTGTTCCTTTAAAAAAATGGATTTAGCTTGAAACTTAGCAGAGTAGGCAAAAGTAAATGACTGCAGTGGTAGTCACTAGCTTTTTTACTAAGTTTTTAGCGACCAACAGCCAAACATTTTATTGCATTTCAAGTTTTTTCACTGGGGTTACCATCATATACAACTAATAGTAACCATCAAATGCAACAGTAGGGTTACCATGAGTCACTGGGACTATTTAGTTACTAAAAATTTAAATTTACTTCTTCACTCCTACCAAGCACATTGTATGTTCATAATAACCACACATACCTAGAGGATACCATATTGGACAGTGCAGATACAGAATATTGACACAATTGCAAAAGTTCTAAGAACAGAGCCCAAGAATATTGGACTATTAAAACTGAAACTATGAACCCACACTATTCTACTTGAATTCCCTTAAAGATGAACCCATATAGAGAATATAAAAGATAGAGCCATGAGTGCAAAATGATAGTGTCAATCAACTGAAATATATTGTAATAATTTCAGACAAAGTGTGCCCAATAATTTGTATTAAAAAACAAAAGACATAGTACAGTTCCTTCCCCAACCAGGGGATTTGTAATTACAAAGAACAAGGGTATACAAGCAAAAAGCCACAAACATCAATCACTGTTAACTAGTAGACTAGTTAAGGGAAATTATTGACTCAACAGAATGCATTTATATGTAATGATAAAGTTGGATATTTTTGTAGTCTGGTAATTTTATATGAAATAGAACTAGCAAAGATAATACAAAATTTAACCAAGGTAGAAGATAATATGTAGAGAATCACAGGTTAATGTTGTTTCTTAATGTACATACATACTTTACAATTTTTTTAAATTGAAAAGTGATTGGTGAGGGAACTTACAAGCAAGCGTAGATATAGGACCATTCTACCCTACTCTGATTCCATTCAAATGGCCTTTAGAATAAGGGGACCTCAAACTATATATGAAAAATGGGGATTTATCTTCCAAATACTAAGAATATCTACAGTGTGGGGTAAACTATATTCTGAGAGATGGTGAAGTAATCTTAATCATAAAGAAGCCCTGGCAGAATGCATTGTCTATTCCAATATCTTAAAGGGAAAGGAGCCATTGGGAGACAAGCCATTTCTTTTTCTAGCTGAGGTTATTCTCTGCACTGTCTCTTTAAGGAACTTTGGTTTTCTTCTATCCCTTCGGTATTTTTACTTTTTTTTTCTCTTACTGACGTATTTAGGCCAATATTTAAATGTACTGGCTTATCCCATCTTTTGAAAACCTTCAGTCACATATTACTTCCACCACTGTCATGTTTTGTCCTGCATAAACCAAACTTATCAAAGGAATTCTCAAAACTGTCAGCACTTTAAAAAACCATTCATAACTCCACCAAAATTTCCTCAGTCAACAGACTGCTTTTTCATGCTAACATTTAAAATTAACCATAAAAAGTAGTCTTTGCTTAACCTTTCCAAAGAGAACACTCACCTGGTTTTCTTTCTGTTTCTCTCACCACTCCTTAGTCTCATTTTGCAGCTCCATTGGCCTCCAGGTCCTTCTCTTTCCCGAACCTGTACCAGGTGATTTCATGCAGTCTCATGGCCTCAAATAAACATCTGTATTCTGTATTCTGATGATTGTTTTGTATGTAATCCCAGTCTGAATCTCTCTCCTTAGCTGCCTATACACATCCAGTTGGCAATACCTCTTGTGAGTTCAAAACGACACCTCACATTAGTAGGTTTAGATCTGAATATATCTGTGTTCCCTAGAATTTGGTATGCCTTATCTTAGGAAATGATGATACTGTCTGTCCAGTTTCACAAGCCAGAGACCTGGATGTCATTTTAGAATCTTCTAATTCCCTCATCCTCAACAGCCATAAATCAAGTTTGTCCAGTTTTATATTTCTCAAATTCAGTCACATTTTACCTACTCATTCATTCCAGTGCAATCCACCATAATTTACAAGCTAGATTATTGTGCCAGCATCCAATTCTTTACCCCATTAGTCAAGTTTCTGCAGTACCCAAAAATGTTCTCTGAACAAACTCAAATTTGATTCTTTACCATCCCTTGGCCCTACTGAGGCCCCCTTACTGCTTTTGCCTTAGGATAACTCTACCATACTTTATGAGACTATTCTGGCCTTGCTCACATGATGGTCGCCTTAATTCTTAAAATAGCCTATGCATTTCCTTGCCTCTTGCACATGTACACACAATCTCCCCTGCTTGAACAATCTTACATCTCTCCCCACAACAAACACACTCCACTTAACCTGGCTAATTTCTACACTAGATCCTAAAGATCTTGTTTAGACTTCATTCCTACCTGGAAACTTTCATTGACAGGCCCTCCTCCAGCTCCCCACCCCCGCCTGTCCCCCCACAAACCAGTTAGGTATCCATCTTATTTGCTAGCATTCTAGCTTGTCCTTTCCCTGTCAGTGCACTTTCAGTTTGTTTCCCTCACTAGATTGCAAGCTACTCAAGAGCAGGTGTTTTCACTAATATTTTATCTTTTTCACTGATTAAAAGTAGTCACAAAGACAAAAAAAAAAAGCTCTGGCATATAGGTATACAATAAATATTTGTGTAAATAATAGTATTAATTATACCTTTTTAATTTTCTTACATTTTTACATCTGAGGCCTTTCTGAGACTGCCTCTCCCAGGGTTAGCTAATTCCTAGAGATAGCAAATGACTCCCCTTCCGAGTATGCCTTATAGATGCAAACCTGCTAAGCATATATGTCAGTACACTTCATTATCAAAATCTCAATTCGGATTGGTTTGATATGAAATACTATATGCTTGTGAACAAAAACTGGAAAGAAACTGTGAAAGAATGAGAGGGTGTTGGGTATACAACTTTTACCAGACATTTCTGTATTAAGTAGCACTTTTTCATGCCCAACGTGGACACAGAAGACGGGGAAGCCACCTTTAAGTGTGGCTGGAGGAACTGAGAAGACAACTGTTCTCATCAGCATCCAGGCGGGGCTGCACGATTCTGGGCAAGCTCAGTGCAGTGGCCCTTTAGAAGCCGGAACCCTAGCGATTCGTTTCGACGTTTTCCAGCCGATGATGGAAGTTCAGCTCCCAGCTCTCCCGGAAGTTGTTGCAAGTCGTTTCCGGGGCGGTGTGAGTTAGAGGAGGATTCCGAATGGGTCGCAGCCGCAGCCGCTCCCCACGGAGGGGTGAGTTCAGGAGCAATTTGGGGGGGGTCTGGGGATTGGTGGGTTGCTTATCCCTTTTTACTTTTCAGTACGAGGGCTGCAGAAAGGCGGACCTTTTTCTCCCGAGAAGAAAACCGGTCTGGATGGGGGAACCAAGTCCCCATACTCTTCAGTCCTGTTTGAAGGCAGTTGCAGTTCCCCCACTCCCTTTAGTTGGGATCTTACCCAGTCTTTGTCAGCCACAGACAGTAACTTTTGTTATGTTTGTTTCGGGTGGGTTAGAATCACTTAATTTCTGAGTTATCCAAGTTATCCAGCCTTTATTAGTCCGAATTCCCGTTATTATACAATTTATCACCTACCTTTAAAAACTGATGTGAAAATGTCACAGTCCATAACACTCAGCATCTGACACTCGCTGGCTCTTAATGCTCAATGTTAATTTCCTTCCCAGTTTATAATAGGCAATTGGTATTTAGAATTTTGCGACCGGGGAGCTCACGAGTAATGTATTCTGGCCTCCAACCCACAAATGTGGCAGTGCTAGTAAAGAACCCAAGACTTGGATCAGGAGAATATAACTTAGGCCCATGGTCTGTCTCTGGTTAGTTTCGGGTTGTTGTTTAATCAACTTCAACTCATTGGGGGGGGGGGGGGAATATATATATATATATATATATATGCGTAGAAGAACTGGGGTGTAGAAGAGGCGTGTGTGGGGGAGGGTGAGGAATCACCAGAGACAAAGTGGGGAGCAGAGCAGAGGAATTTTAGCGAAAAACACTTGAGGGGAGCAGCAGGCGAGACAGGAGAGGTCTGCTGCTGCGCCATAGGTGTGTTAGCTCCCTGGCGGAAATCAAACTCATACTGTAGTGAGATTTGATTTTCTTAAGTTAGATGAGGCTGTGAGCCACATGTACCTCCCCAAAATGTAATATGCCTCAGTAATTTCTGTATCAAGTACATGTTGAAATGATAGTAGTATGCTGTATTGGTTCAAATACTACTAAAAGTAATTCCACCTGTTTACCTTTTTCATTTTACTACTAACTAGAAATATCTAGCCTTATATTTTTATTAGCGCACTTCGAGATATTTGAGGTAATTTTTGGCTCTGCAATTTTTTTGTTTTTGTAATCAGAGCGTAGACGGTCCAGGTCTACATCCCGGGAGAGAGAACGCAGGCGCCGAGAAAGATCCAGATCCCGAGAGAGAGATCGAAGGAGGAGCCGCTCTCGATCCCCGCACAGAAGACGCTCCAGGTGAGTGCAGAAAATAACTAGTAATTTTACCACAAATCCAAAAGAAACTAGTCGTTGGCCTTAGCTTTGTTTGTATCACTTACTGTCTCTTACAAAAGAGCAATTTCATGAAATGGGGAGAACTTAAGCCCACCTAACATTTCCATTGGTAAAATGAGGTTAATAATTCTCTAAACGGAGAGTTGCCTTGAGGAGTAAATGAGATAAACATGAAAAGCATTTAGCATGGCGCTTGGCAAATGGAAGAAATGTGTTTCTTATTTTTATTTTGGTTTTTGTTAAATTTGGTGATAGTGATTTATTCAAGTGTATAATCAGGAGCATGAGATCTTGAAAGAATCTTAGACATGAACTCATGATTCTTAATAAGTGTTAGTTGCTATCTAAATAAACTCTTTGTATTTGTCATTGTTAGAAGCTGTTTAAATTTTTCTGCCTTCTAAGAAATTTTTTAGCCCTAACTATACTGAGCCTAATGATTAAAATAGTAAATTGTATTTTTAATTTTTGTTAACAATCAGGGCCTAGACAAAATCTTCACTCTGCTTTGGAGAATGGAGTCTTGGTTCTCTGGAGCCTGACTTTTGTTCAGCTTTACCTTTCAGGCACTCATGTATATCTGTGCTTATTTACATGCTCTCTGTATTTGTCTCTCTTTGTTACATCTTTACTTATTAAATGTTAGATCCCCAAGAAGGCACAGATCCACATCTCCTTCCCCTTCTCGACTGAAAGAAAGAAGAGAGGAGGAAAAGAAAGACATAAAAGAAACAAAGAACAAAGAACGTCAAATTACTGGTAATCTAATTAGATAAATAATCAAAGGAAAAAACAATGTTCATTAAATAACTTTAATTATGATAAAATTATAAAATATAAAGTATGTTTTCAACATTTAAATATTGTTTCTTATAGTATTTGTTGCATATAGGGTTTTTGTTGTTTGGGGCTTTTTGAATTGAGGAGAAGTTTTAATTTTGTTTTATAAAAACAAAAGACATTTAAGTCTGTCTTTTCATTGCAAACATGAGGAATCTAAGTTTCAGAGATGTTAAATGTTTCATTCAAGATATAAGCATTACTACTCTGTTTGAAGATATTTTAGTCCTGTAAAATTGTACAGGTAGAATTCAACTGTGAATTATGAAGCCTGAGTTCTATTTCTGGCACTTCTAAAAAGATAAAACGCTATGCAAAGCACATCGTGTGGAAACTGAACTGAACTAGAACATCTCCAGAGTTCCCGTCCAACTTGATTTTTTTGGTTTTTTTTGAAATGTATTTCTTTATTTTACCTTGTTATTTATTGTTGTACAGTGTTTGATATCTCCCCTCAGGTGTAATCCCCGTAAAATTCCCACTACCACCATAGTCTCTTATGCTCTTCCCCGGGTTTTTTGACCCCTCTTTCTCCCCCTCCCTGCTGGATATCTTGATTTTATAGTTTGCCTACTTTTGTCTTTTTTTTTTTTCCTGACCCCTTGTTTGTTTTCCCTATATTCTTCCTGTAAGTGAAATGGTCTGATTTTTTCTTAATCCTTCTGTCTTGTTTCACTGAGCATAATCCCTTTCAGTTCCATCATTGCGGCAAATGGCATGAGTTTATGTTTTCTGATTGCTGAATAGTATTCCATTGTGTGTGTGTGTGTGTGTATATCATATCTTCTTAATTCAGTTATCTATTTTTAGACATTTAGGTTGGTTCCATATCTTGGCTATTATAAATAGTGCTGCAATAAACATAGAAGTGTAGGTTTTTTTCAAATTCATGCTTTGTGTCCTTTGGATATTCTTAGGAGTGGAATTGGCTGGATCTATGATACAACCATTTTTTGTAATTTGAGGGTCCTCCACACAGCTGAGCAGAAATTTTATTTCCAGTTCTTTAAAGATTATTACAAAGTACCCTATATGTATCCCAAATTAAATCAAAAGCACATCATCAAAGTGAAATACTTACAACATTAAGAACACATTTAAGGGGCCTTCCTGGTGGCACAGGGAATTAAGTCTCAGCACTGTGAAGCAATCTGCAGCATGAGATCAATCCCCTGCCAAAGAGCTGACCCACATGACGCAGTGGACTTCTCCTGTCTCACCTGCTACTCTCCTTAGCAGTGTATTTCAGTAAATCCACCTGTTCTGTTCTCCACTCTGTCCCTGGTGGATCCTCTCACCTCCCTGCACCAGTGGCCTACACCCTAGCTCTTATATGCATAAATAATTTTTTTTTAAAAAAGAATGCATTTAGATTGCAATAGTCACATTATTTTTAATCACTTGTAATGTTCTGTAGTTAACATTTTAAACATTTTTTAAAGATGGGAAACAAAACAGTATTGTTTTAAAGTACCACAACTATGAAATAGAGAAACTGAAAGAGCAAAGGATCAAATCTACTTCATACACAAGATGGGGCAATCTGAGAAATACAGTATTAATCTTCCCAAACAAGTTTGCTAAGAACAGTTCCCATGTTTAGAGTTAAAAATAATCTTTTCATTTGGAAATATTGGCATCATTTAACTAATAGTGCTTATTCTCCTCCCAATGTTATGCTTGTCTTCACTTAGAAACAAATTCATGAGAAAATAACCAATTTTGTGATGATATGAAATGATATAAAAATTCAGGTTTTTTGAAAAAATTTTTCCTCCCAAAACATACAGTATTCTTAGTATAGAAGCAGTAGTAATTCACTCACGAAAGAGATTTATTTGTAGAGTGCACGTCACTAAAAAAAAGCCACCAGTTATTATTTAAAAATCTGTTTCACCTAGCTTCCTTAATTAAGTAGAAACTCATAATTTTTATATAGAGTTTTGGTTTTAGGACCAAGTCACAGGTGCAGTCTAAAATATCTAAAGGTCATTGGCTAGAGAAGCATGTTTTCTTGAAACTTGGAGCCAGTCATTGATTACTTTGCACTTGAAAGTATTTCTCAGGGAACGTCTTCCCTACCGTCTTCAGAGTAAAGCATAAGACTTAGGCTCCAGAAGGGGATGCTTCTGGCTAGAATACTGACCAGAATCCTTGCAGGATTCTACATGCAGTATTGTTGAAGCTCTGTGGCTGCCTGGGACACCTTGATCCTCTCTACACCAGCCTCCAGCTTGAGCTATTACACCAGATTGGTCCTAAAAGACAGAGATGCAGATCTGAGCATCAGGGCCCAGTACATACTTAAGAGATTTTATTTTTTGTACCTTAGTTGCTGGTTACCTGTGGTGCTCCTTATACAGTAAGAATAGTTTAAAACATGAAAATACTCTATTTTGAAAGTAGCTTCAAAACTAATATGTCAGATAGGAAAAGTGGACCTGCCCAAAGTCTCCAAGCATGTCCTTTTTATTTATTAGACGGGGTACCGTCTAGAGTTGTGGGGCAGGGGGTTAGAGGATTCACCAGAGACAGAGTGGGGAACAGAACAGGCAGATTGAATGAAATACACTGCTGAGGGAAGCAGAGGGCGAAGCAGGAGAGGTCACCATGTAGGTTACCTCCCTGGCCAGGGATCACACTCAGGCTGCAGTGGCTGTGGATGCTTCATAGTGTGATGCTTAACCCCTTGCACCACCAGGAAGGCCCCCCGCATGTCCTTTTTAAACAGTCTTTTCTTTTTTTTTTTTTTTTTTTTAAACAGTCTTTTCTGATAAAGGAGAATAGAAAGCACATTTCCTCCTTACATTTTAAGTAATATTGTGTCCAAATTGAAGAGGAGTTTTGGTTTTTCATTAGATTCAAGTCTTTGGCTAATTTTTTTTATGTTTTCTGCTGATTAAATGGAATGTCTGCTAATTTATTGCCACCTCTCTGTATATAGGACAATAGAGTTTTAAAAATTATCACTTGTTTTTGCAGAGGAAGATTTAGAGGGCAAAACAGAGGAAGAAATAGAAATGATGAAGTTAATGGGATTTGCTTCCTTTGACTCCACAAAAGTAAGTAAAATATTCAACTAGTTAGGCATTCTCATTTTAATTAACCCATTAGTGACCCATTTTTACATATTCTTTTATTATTATAATTTTTTCCACTGATACAAGTTTGTTATAATAACTATCAATGCTTTGAGAGCAGGAAGAAGGAGGCAGTGACTTGCCATTGGAATTCAGGGTGTGTTTGCCTGGATGACATTTTTAAGTTAGATCTTAAAAGGCTAGTAGGGGGAAGGGCTCATGAAAATGCCATGTAGGCATAAACAAACATAGTGCATTGTGGGAGTTTCACATTCTGTGATTGGTAAAAGGCTGGTTATGGGCTGGTGACTATGATTAAGGCTAGAAAAAGAGGTTGGGGAGCAAATTGTAGAGGATTGTTGGTGCTCTTGCCTATGCAAAGGAATTTAGAGTTGGTTATGTAAGTTGAGAGGAAACAATGAATTTTAAGCAAGGCAATAACAGGATTATGTACATTGCTGAGGAAGATGACCAGGAATGGAGGGTTAAAATGGAGACAGAACTGCTGAGATGTGCAAGTAAAAGATGGTGAAGAGCTGAACTGAGAGGAAGAACTGGAACATTGAGAATCACTCCAGAGCCAAAGTTAGTGGTTGTAGAAGTTGGAAGAGAACAGTCAAGACTGAAAGACTGGGTGATGAGGTTAACCAATAAAGGGTTGTAGAAAGGGGAGGTGCTGTGACACTAAAAACAAAATTCAGCTGCCACATTGGTATAGCTGAATACAAATTTGATAACTCAAAAGATGGATGGATTGGAGAGTGAATACTGTCGTGTGTTGATCATAATACCAGAGAGAACAGGAGTTGGAAAAAGAGAGCGGAATTGTGGGGAAGGGAGATAAAGAGAGGACTATAAGGAGAGCAGACAGAAATAGGAAGATGCATACAGAGATGAATTGGAGAAAGAGGAAAGGAAGAGGGGATAGAGAGAGAAAAATAATGAAGGTACTAGGAAAGAGAAAAAATAATTTTAAAACCTTCTGTAAGATTTTTTTAAATATTTATTTATGCATATAAGCACTGGGGTACAGGCCAGAGGTGGGGGGGGGGGGGTGAGAGAATTCACCGCAGAGAGCAGAACAGGCAGATCAACAGAAGTACACTGCTGAGGGGAGCAGCGGGCACAGCAGGAGAGGTCTGCCAAGCCATGTGGGTCCCCTCCCTGGCCGGCAGCAGGGATCGAGCTCCTGCTGCAGTGGCTGCGGTTTGCCTCACACTGCACCACCAGGGAGGCCCAGCTTTTTTTTCTTAACTATACCAAGTCCTTAATTGTTTTTCCAAAGATGAAATTGTTTATTGATAAGTATGGTGTGTAAATTAAAAATGTTTCCCCAAATTAAAGCAGTGAGGTTTTTAGAAAAATAGAGAGGGAACTTGCCAGAATTATTGTTTGCTTTTACTAATGCCAAATGTTATGTTTGAAATCTCTGAGAATTTGATGTAAAGATGGAACCATACTGTACTTTTAGATAGAATCTGTGTTGAGGATGGTTGTTTATAAAGAAAAAATTAGGTGAGAACACATAGATCCCATAAAAATTATGGACTACTGTGAGAACAAATGGTGTCAGTTGCTTGTTTTATGACATCTACAGGGACGTAAATTTAGTTTGTGTACAATTGCTTCATGGCAGTTTTATAAAGTCTCAGCTCTTTGTTATTTCTGTTGATATCTGTTTTATGACATTTTGTCACTCATCTGTGGCGGGACTTTTTCATATGCCAGTGTAGTCACTTACTTTACCTTCCATTTAAACATTCTAGAAAGTTTCAAGATAACTTTCTATCCCAGCACATAAATAAGAATAAGGCTAACAAGGTGGAGATGCAAATACTTTGCAAATGTCAGTAAGCCTTTAGGATTTGACCTTAGTAGAATGGTTAGTATCATTTGCTTTTCTACAAGTTATACCTCCTACTCTTGGATGGTCAAAATCATATACTTCAAGTAATTTACCTGGTATTTCCCCCTTCCCCAAAGTGTAGTGAAAATACAAAGTTAGACCACATGTGTTTATTTTAGAGTCACTTTAATTAATATGCCTCACCTGTGTCACTTTAGATCAATGAATCAGAATCTTTTTTTTTCTGCCCTAACATAGATATTTAAAATAAGTATGCATAAATAGGGCGCATCCCATAGGGAGACAGTGACTGGGAGCGTGCACGTGTGTGTGTGTATGTGACATAAACCAGTGATGTTCATACATTTAAGTGGCCTAGGATGTAAGAATGCAAAGGTAACTCATAGCCATATCCCTCCATCAATTAGAATTAGAGAAGAGGATTCCTGGCAACTGGATCCTTTGAATTGTCTTTTTTTTTTTTAAAGATTTATTTATTTATGCATACAAGCACTGGGATATAGGCCAGAGGTGGGGGGCGGTGAGAGGATTCACCACAGAGAGCAGGGAGCAGAACAGGCAGATCAACAGAAGTACACTGCTGAGGGGAGCAGCGGGCACAGCAGGAG